>ML783936.1:1151334-1189292 GCA_009831015.1 Picea engelmannii | reverse complement strand
CTGCATCTGTCGGCTTAGTGGGCTTAGTATATTCATTACAGATATCACGCCAAAGTTCATTGTAAATGAGAGTGCTTTCAATGAGTTGTTTCCATGTTTTGTAAGATTTTGTGACTTCAAGTTTATCTGAGTCGGAGAATAAATTAATTAATTTTGACATTGTAGATTAGTGAATGTACGCACCAGAAATAATCACACCAAGAAATATGAAGATGAACAACACACCAAATGCATCACACCAAAGACGATCTATCGGGGCTTGGCCTTGACCCTCGTATAGTCATTGAAAAAAGGAAAAAATGACTGAACTTTGTACTTGGCTCTAGTCAAATTCCAAGGAACTTTTAAAATTTTACACTTTTACAAAAAAAATCTGGCAATCTTGCCCCCCCTCAAAGTAAAAAACAAAAATTACTTCGAGTTACAAAATGAAGACAACCTTTATAAATTCACATGGATGACAACCAAGTTTGAAGTGACCTACAAAAGCACCAATTTACATGAATTTATTCCCACTTATGAAGACTTGCACGTTTAAAGACATGCTTTACAATAACCTTGCTAAGAACCTCAAGCTGCAAAAATTGCTTATTTTAAGTAGCACCAGTTCCCTTGTCCGTCTTTTTATGAATCTTCTTCAATTAAAACTCCAGCTATAGGAGAACCAACAAGTAAAAAAGAAACCACTAAGTTTCACTTTAATTCTGTGGTAAACATGGAAATCCTGCCTCAATATCACAGGTTCTCAACTAAACTAAACTTCGTGTCAGCTTTACTAAGAAGCTATATCTGACAAAAGGCATAAGAGATCAAAACAAAACTGATAGAAGATGGAAAAAGAGTCCTCAACAAATAAATATGGAGATAGAAATAGAATTCTGCATTTTTCCGGATTGGAACGAACGACAATGTTGCTCTTTGACTGAAGACCGTGATTCTTTCACTTTGATGAAGCAAAATATTAGTTCACTCCATTTTTTAATCATCTCCAAAGGTAGTCTTTTGACCATGGATGTAGATCGCTCTACCAGCAGTCGTGCAGATCGCTCTACCAACAATCAATTTTCGTTTATTTTGATCCGAGACAGATCGCTCAGCTTCTTTTCCAATTCACTTGTTATGCACGCATTCAGTTGTGACGCATGAAATTCACGCACGCGCACCCTTCACAGGAATCTTGCACCAGGTTACCTCGAACATCAGATTACATGAAAAACTAAATGCGTTTTTCATCAGTCTTGCGTTTTTTCATCAGTCTTGCATTTAACCCAATTGCTCCTTTGAAATCGCTGACACAATATTAGTCAAACATCAATAATATTGATGCGTGTGTGCAAGCAGCAACCCAGGATTGTTTCTGAACTGTGCATTGTTTCTGAACGGGATTCGCGACCATGGTTCAAATCTCCGGGAGTATATGGGTGATATTTATTGTTTGCAAAATAACACAAAGATACTATGCAGGTCAAATGATAACTCAAATTTGTAGGAACACAGGCCAAGATTCGCGCGCATTCTTTGGTTTCTCTGGTAGTCTATCTGCTTGCATTACGTGAACAGATATCCGAGTAGCAGGCTTTCCGAGTTCAAGGAGCAGATTTCAGTTTGTTTGACAAGGATGGAGACGGATGTATCACTACAAAGGAGCTAAAGACAGTAATGCATTCTTTGCATGTTGAATCGTGCAGCGAAAATACTCAGAAATTACCACAATGTTTTAATGGCAGAAGACTGATTTTTTAAAACAAGAAATTACTATGCTAGAAACTAATTCGCCATGGACAAATTTATCAAGTTTCAGGATTTGCAATTTGCAAAAATGAATTTTGCTGAGTCTAATGACTGAAATCTGAAATTAACAACAATTTCTTTTCCCTTTTAAAAAACAATTGGAACAATAACTGACCGATTTACTGACAGAGTATGCGCCAACTTTCCTTAGTCTGTAACGCAGGGATCTCTTCCGCAGATCAAAAAATCTCTTCTTCAGTTCAGCAACATTACTGGAGATCTGATGCCACAATAATGGCCGAAGTGTCCTCAGACACACAATTTTATTAATAAGAAAAGAAATTACATAATAAACTTTGCAAGAGTTTACACCCGAACAACTCAATACTCTTGCAAAGAGATATATATAAGCTAAATGTCCTAACAAACTCAAGATATGGATCACTTATTAAATAAACAAGTGTCCATTTACAATAAATGCTATCTTAACAATCTTAAAACAATACTCCTAATTTAGAGCCTAAGATACGACACCTCTTTAGAGTCATATCTTTTACAACAATAAAGTATTTCTAAAAGTCTACATTTATTTATTAAATGTTATAGATTATTAATTTAATATTCTAAATTAATAATCTTTTTATTCTAACTTTATAAACTATGATAATTGTATTTTGGATTATCTAACAATATTTCCAAAGCACCGAAGGCCGGAGTATGTGGAGGGAATTCTAAAATTGCGGAACTTCAGAACTTCAGAACTCCAGGAGTCTGGGATATTCGAAGATATAGGAAGATGCATTAAATGCCAAAGTGTCGAAGCACTAAAGGCCAGAGTACGTGGAGAGGAATTCCATAACTTGGTAACTCAAGAACTCTAGTACTTCCGGAGATTCGAGGGTATAGGAGGATGTGTTAAACATCGAAGCATCGAAGCGTCAAAATTGTCCTTGTCTAAGTGTCAAACTTCGATAGATTGTGAAGAAAATAACAACCCTAGTTGTCCATCACAACTAATTATTAAGCTAGATCCATCGATCATCAAGGCTTGGAGGTGACTAGGATTCACTGGAGTTGTGGGAATTGAAGATCAAACTGTCCATCAATGACATAGATAAACAAAGGAGAGAGAAAGTGCATTTGAAGTTGTAAGGGTGTTAATTATCATGAGGTCGTGCGCTTTGATCGGGACCGTTGGATAGCTCGGCTACGGGTCAACATAGGATATACACGGGAAATGAGGAAGGGGTTAACAAGCGGTCATATTGGAATGCGTATACCATATATCTCGATGATTGATTAAGTTGTGACCATTGACGAAAACACTCAAGAAGTGTGAATTTAGTGTAGGACCCTCGTCAATTCTAATCTATATGTTAAACAAAGATGAATCTCAACTGTTGGATATAAGAGTGGATCGATCCCCACCATATATTTTGGAGCGAGAGGAGAATTTGAGACTTTGGGGCCCTAGAGTTGTTGTAGACTTGTATAAGAACGACGGAGGGTCGAAGACCCGGTATTCATGAAGTCTTTCTCTGGGAGATTTTCCCTACAACCAATGACCACATCATCGTAGAGGGATGATGACCCAAGCCACAATCATTCCATGTCATGTGGAGTGAGAGATGTGAAGCTACATGGATACCACATGGTGAAGGGGATGGCCATTGGCCAAAGGTGCCCTGAAAAGCTTTGGAAGGCTATAAATTTCAAACCAGAGCTCGATTTTTGGTAAGTTTTCATTCGTTGGGAAGCTATTTCATAGAGGAACGCATCTAGGGAATCATAGTGTGAGCGATGAAATGTGTCCTACATATATTGATAATGAGACAACATGTATTCCAATTAATGAAATGTTTTATTCTATGCATATTTCTAATAATAATTATTATATGCACATTTCTTGCAGAAATAGAGGTACAAAAAGAAGCTTTATTTCTTATATGCGGACTGGAGTTATGGAGGATGCTCAAGGATATTATAGCCATGAGGAAGAGTTCATGGGTTTACATGTCAGCATGGGGAATGCTGAGACATAGTCAAATGAAAGAATATATAGGCAAGAGATTGTCATTATGAGAAGCCTGCATAGGGAAGTGCAGAGCTACAGGGATGATAATGAAATGATTATGAAGGCTCAAGAAGATATAATTCAAGGAATAAGTAATTCAACAAGGATGATCATGGAAATTATAGGCAGTCGATAAGCATGAGAAAGCACCATCATTTTCCAAGGAAGTCCACTAGAAGAACTCATGCAAGATCAAAGAAAGGGAGAAACCTAAGCGTGTCTCTTGTTCAGAGGAAAAGAAGAAGGCTTGAGGCAGACATATTACAAGGTGAACTTAGGAAAATAAAGGCATCTACCTTCAATGGTGAGAACATGAAAGGAGAAGAGGCATAGGCCTAGCTATTGGAAATGAAGAAATATTTCTAGCTGCATGATTACCCATCTCGGGTAGAAGCTAGAATTTCCACCTACCATCTCTAAGGAAAGGAATCCATGTGGTGGGATCAAATTAAGAAAGGAAAGAACCTCGATGAGAAAAGGATCTCATGGAGTAATTTCAAAGGATATTTCCAAGAGAAATATTTGTCTGATCATTACTATGAGAGAAAGATGAAAGAGTTCTTTGAACTTAAGTTCATAACCATGACAATGGAGAAATATGAGAAGCGGTTCTTTGAATTGTTGAAGGATGTTGACTTCATCAAGGATGAGAAGGTTAAAATCCAAAGTTTTCTAAGTGGGTTACCCTCCTTTTAAAGTGACAATATTCAATATGATAACCCCAAGACCTTGGAAGAAACCATAAGGAGAATGAGGCACCTTTATGAGAAAAGAAAAGGAAGGTCAGTGTTCCAAAAGTCTTGGAATGAAAATATGAAAGGGAAAAAGGATCAAAGGAAGAAAGGTTTTAAACCACCCTTTTTCAGAAATAATTCCAAAAAAAATCAATAAGGCTAGACAACCTAAAATGATCAAAAGAATGTAGATTCATTTGGGAAAAGGCCAAGGAAACAACATGTTCAATGTCGGGGATTTGAGGGGAATCACTTGTATAGGGACTGCCCTCATAAACAAGAAAGAATGAGGAATGACCACAACATTCAGGAAGCTGAAATAAAGGACGACATGGGAGGAATCATGCTAAGGATTTATGAAACCTTGGACAACAAGAAAGCATAATATCAATCCCCCATGATCGAAGTGAAAGGTAATATTGATAACCATCCCATAACAATTTTAATTGATTCCGGAGCCAGCCATAGTTACATAAATTCTAAAATTGTTCAAATATTTCACTTGCAAAGAAGTAAACATAAGAAATCTTGGTTAGTTCAGTTATCCACAAGGGCTAAGAGAAAGATCAATGAGTTGGTTAAATATTTTCAGATAGACATGAATGGATTGAACACAAATGTAGATGTAAACATCATATCATTGGGTTCATATGATTGTCTAATTGGCATGGATTGGTTGGAGAAACATCATGTTGTCCTAGACTGTTACAATAAGACAATCACATGTCTTGATGAGGAAGGGAAGTAAGGCAAGATTCAAGGAATTCCAAGAGTTGTAGTTGTTAGAGAGATTTCAGCTATGTAGTTAAAGAAGAGCTTTAGGAAGGGATGTCAAATGTTTGTATCCCATATGCAGGAGGAAACCAAAGATAAAGTGGCAAGCATTGAAGACCATCCGGTCTTGAGGAATTTTGAAGATGTTTTTAGAGAAATTACAAGATTTCCATCCAAGAGAGACATTGATTTCTCTATTGATTTAGTGCCAGGAGCTACCCCAATGTCTAAGACACCATACAAAATGGGTACACTAGAATTGGAGTTATATATGCAACTTGGAGAGTTTTTAAAAAATGGGTATATACACCCAAGTGTGTCAGCTTGGGGAGCCCCGATTATTTTTGTGAAGAAGAAGGATGGAACCTTAAGGTTGTGTATTGATTTCAGGCAGCTTAATAAGGTTACCATCAAGAATAAGTATCCTTTTCCCAAAATTGATGATTTGTTTGATCAGCTGAAGGGTGAAAGAATATTTTCCAAGATTGACTTGAGATTAGGTTATCATAAAGTAAGGATAAAGGAAGAAGACATCAACAAGACATCATCCAACACAAGATATGGGCATTATGAATTCATGGTAGTGTCATTTGGGCTATCAAATGCCCCAACAATTTTTATGTGTCTGATGAATGGAGCGTTTAGGGAATACCTCGATTTTTATTTTATTTTGTTCCTAGATGATATCCTCGTCTAGTCTAAATTATAAGAGTAACATGAGAAGTATTTAAGAATCGTTTTTCATGTTTTAAGAGAGCACAAATTATATGCTAATATAAGTAAGTGCATCTTTTATCAAAAGAACATTCACTACTTGGGGCATATAATATCAGAAGCAGGGATAAAATTTGATCCTGAGAAGATAGAGGACATTAGAGGATGGCCAGTGCCAAATAATGTGATATAGGTCAGATCATTCACGGGTCTTTACAGTTATTACCAAAGATTCATAAAAGGGTTCTCAAAGATTGCAAGTCCAATCATTTATTTGCAAAAGAAGGGAGTGAAGTTTGAATGGAATTCTAAGTGTGAAGAGAGTTTTCAACAATTGAAGGGAATATTGACAAGTGCACCAATCTTGAATATTTCATATTCAAACAAAGATTTTGTTGTGTGAACCGATCCATGCAAGGAAGGACTTGGTGGAGTTCTTAGTCAAAAGGATCATGTGGTATGGTATGAGTCCAGAAAATTAAAACAACATGAAAGGAATTATGCTACACATGACTTGGAGTTAGCAATGATTGTACATGTGTTGACTATGTGGAGGCATTACCTTATGGGTAATAAATTTGAGCTAAGGATAGACCACTGTGGTCTAAATAATTTGTTTGGATAGCCAACACTAAATGCTAGGCAAACTAGATGGTTGGAATTTCTGAGTGAATATGACTTCAAAATTAAGCATATAAAGGGAAAGGGAAATCAAGTGGTTGATGCACTCAGAAGGAGAGCTCATGAAGTGCATATTGCAACCATTAGAATGTACAAGAAAGACCAGAAAGAAAAAAATGTTGCAGTAGAAAATTTAGATCTGAATTATTTAAAAATAAAAGAGACATTATAACGAGGCAATTTTCAGCAGAAATTTAATTATTATGAGTTGAAAGAAGATGGAATTTGCATGTACAAAGGTAAGGTGTATGTGTCAAATTCTGGGGATATGAAAAATGCAGTGCTGAAGGAGATCCACAATGTGCCATATGTTGGGAACCCATGATATTAGAAAACAATTGCAGTAGTAAGAAGCCAATATTTTTTTCCAAGAATGAAGAAAGAAGTGGCTAATTACATAGCCAGATGTCTAGAATGCCAAAAATTAAAGATAGAACATAGACATCTAGTAGGTTTGCTACAATCATTTCCCATTCCGAAATAGAAGTGGGAAGTAGCTACAGCTGATTTTATTACTAAGATTCCTAGAACAGTGAAGAAACATGACTCCATCATGGTGGTGGTGGATAAGTTGACTAAAGAAGAATATTTTATTCTAGTAAAGACTACACACGAGACAACACATATGGCAAAAATTTATACGAGAGAAGTTTCTAGGCTACATGGAGTGCCTAAGGCAATAGTTTCAGACAAAGATACAAATTTTACCTCCAATTTTTGGAAGGGTTTGTTCAAGGGATTTGGAACAAATTTAAATCTTAGTACATCGTATCATCTAGAGTCAGATGGGAAAAAAGAAAGGACTAACAGACTAATTGAGGACATGCTTAGAATGTATGTGATGGATCAACCATCAAAGTGGGAAGATTATATTCATTTAGTTGAATTTTCCTACAATAATGGGTATCATACCTCATTGAAAATGAGTCCATTTGATACATTGTATGGAAGAAATTGTAACACTCCAGTGAGTTGGGATAATACAACAGACAAAGCAATTGTTGGGCGAGAATTGTTAAAAGAAATGGAAGATCAGATGGCAAAGATAAAATCGAATTTGAAGGCTTCCCAGGATAGGAATAAAATTTATGCAGACAAGAACTGAGATTTCCAATATTTTAAAGTGGGAGAACATGTGATTTTGAAAGTGGAGGAAAAGAGAAGTTCGCTAAGATTAGGAAGCTTCCTGAAGTTGACAACAATATATTATGGGCCTTTTGAAATATTAGAAAAGATATGTCTAGTTGCATACATGTGAGCTTTTCCTGCATCCATGAGAGTTCATAATGTATTTCATGTGTCATTGTTAAAGAAATATCTTCCTGATCCTAACCACATAATTGATTGGAATGTGATCTAGGTGGAGCACAAAGGGGATTTCTGGGTGGAACCAGTACACATCCTAGACTGGAAAGTCAAAGTGCCCAGGAACAAAACCATAGGATGGTAAATGTTCAATGGACCTGCTAAGGTCCTGAATATGCTACATGGGAGCATGAAGAAAAAATGCAGGTAAAATACAACAAGCATTTTACAGGTTTGAAGAAAACATAATGCAAGACTCCAATTTGACTAGCTAAAATTCTAAAACCACATCTCAGAGTCCTGGCCAACTGTATTGGGGACCTTGATAAAATAATGGATAATTCCTTGGGTTAGCCTTGATAAATGGATGGTACATCCCTTAGGTTATCCCTGATAAAAAAATGATAACTTCCTTTGGTCGACGAGTTGAGAGGAACATGCAATTTTGGTTGGAGATGTTGCTGGAATTGTTAAATTGCATAATTTTATTTTCTAAGTATTGCGATGCAATTTTCATATGTGTGTGTGTGTGTGCCGACATAGAGTGAATAGAGGACAGTGCCCAATTGTAGGGGAGGGGGAATGTAACATCCCCACTATAATCCCTAGTTTAATTAATGTTTATGTAGATATAATATGTGGCTACGACCAAGCGATGTAATATGTGAATTGTATTTCCTTTTTTTATTAATAAAAATGTGATTCCAGTTGCTAAGGGGACATGGAAAAGAGATGGCGGGCTGAATTAATCCACAATAGGGGGGAGTGTATAGGATAATGGCCAAGAGGGGTCCAAGGGGGAATTTACCCATGTATATTAATTTAACCCATTTCCCTACAATTTCTATTTGTATATGAACCTTCCCATTTCTAATTGAGTGTTCCCAAAGCTAATCATTGAATACATGTAAGAGGGTGGGTGTGAGTGGTCACATCCCAAAGTTATTGGGCACATGGGGGTTGAGTATAATCATCTTGTGCAGCGATGTAGGGAGAATTATAGAGAAACATGGAGCGTAATTGGAGTGAATTGGAGCTAGAAAACTGAAGAGCCAGGTTGTCAGTCCCGAAGAGTGAACTCCTATGTGAATTTCACTGAAACAACAAGTGGTTGTTGTTGGTTTGCTGATAATTTTCCTAGCATTAGTTTCCCTTGAGTTCCCAGCTGAGATATTCCTAGATGCATGTGCCATAGAGACCCTGATAAACAAATGAGATTCTCAATGGACTGGGATCAGTGAAGGGGTACATTCCTTCAATTGGACAGGTCAAGAGGAAGAGAGATGGTGGAAAATCCAGATAGTTGTAGGAGAATATCAATTAGATTGAGAGCTTTATGAGCTTTGAGTGGACTTTGAGAGACCACCCTCTTTTGTGGATTGCTAGCCTTATCTCAGGGTTGAATGGATGTTGATATTTGTAATAGTCAGTCTATGGTTGGGTGGAATGTCTATCCCAAGTAGTTGGTTGCACAACTTTTGTGAAAAGACAAGTTTTTTATCTTGTTGTTGTGTTAAATTATGTGTTTAATTGTTGTGCATGAACTCTGTGTAAATGAGAATGATTTATATGTTGTTGCAATGAGTTGTTTAGCTGCATTTCATGTTGATTATTAGGATGTTGTATATGCTTCTATTTTATGGTTGTAGACATTAGCTAAATCTATTTTAATTCGTAGTTGAAAGCTACAGGAAATGGGCTAACAGTGAAATAGTTAATTAGTTAACATATTTTTTTATTTTAAAGAGTATTTTTCACCATAATGGCCCTCATTTGGGATGGGGGACGTTACAATAGGTAACAAGACACCCATGTGTGTCACACAACACATAGGGAAAGTCGAGGTTTTGAAGCCCTTTTTCTCAATATTTCCTCAGCAAATCAGAAAAAATTACCCATGAAATTGACTACAGGAATACCAAGACTCACCTGGATCAGATGGATCAAAATTTGGTTGTATAAATCTCCCATAATGAGATCCTGAAGCTTGCACTTGGAAGAGGGTTTCTCCACAAATATTCTAATTACCTCTCTTTGCAAATGAGAAGTGAGATTTTTACTAGGGAAAATTTATTTTATAACTCATTGGGTGATAAAAAAGGCATTTTTCATACTGAGACCAAGTAAGTAGATTCAAGTTATTTTTCTTTTTGGAGCTTGTTTTATCATTTTTAATGCCATTTTGTTGATTAAAATTGACCTTGGCATCTATTTTACCTATGTTGACAAGATTACAGGGAATGTTTTTGTACGAAAATGGAAACTTCCATAAAAATTGAGGTATGTGTTTTGAAACTGGAATATAGGAATATGTTTTTCCCTACATTGACATTTTTCATTATTTACTATCCATTCTACTGACACATGCCTTAGGTTTGATCCTGTCAGGTTGCAACATTATCCATCCATTTTTTTTTTCACATCGTAACTTGTATGGTAGTGCCTACCCTTCATGGGTGCCCTAGTTAGCACACATATTTCCATTCAGTTCCCATGCAATGATTTCCCCTAGGCTCGGGAACCCTCCTACATCCCCGCCATGACTTGAAGTTGATCCTCATTTCCCTCTCTTCATATATATTCCCGCCATATCCCGAAGGGGTTCCCAAATTTTTATGTTTCTTAATGGTCGCTTGTGCATTTATTGCTTGTGAGATGCACCCCATCATTGCGATGTTGTTTTCCCAGATCCTTCTTATTGTTATTGCAATAGCCCTTGACCATCCACCACTTGCATTATTTGGCCTTTTTTTTCATCCATCCACCCATGGAGAGAACTGCTACTAAGAGTGGACCTCACTTCCCAGTACCCATTTGCATTCATATTTTTTAGGTCAGTTCCATGCACTTGGAACACAAAAGCATGTTATTCAACCACTCATTCTCTCCATATAAACTAACTTTTATCCATTTTTTGTGCTCATTAAACCATGAAAAATAAACTTTTGAGTACACTTTTAACTATTTTCCGTACTTGTTAAAAGACACGAAAAAGAAACCTCACGAGTACACTTTTAACTCTTTTTTAGGATCATTAAAATAAACAAAAAAGACACTTTTGGGCACACTTTTATCTCTATTTCATGCTTTCTAAACCATGAATGAGACACTAAAAAACCCAGAAAATATTTAAAAAAAAATAGTGTGGATTTTCTACCATTGATCTATTTATGAAATGGTAGTGTTAGTCAAGTTGGCCTTGAACATGGAACCTATTGGAGTCACCATATTACAGTTGGTGTATATATTCCCTAGGATTTATCCTAGTAATATGAGTCATAGATACTCCTCTAGATGGTTACTCTTCCAGTCATCATGGATAGTTATTCAATGCCTCCTTCATTGTTGCACTATATTCGCCTAGCTCTTGAGTCTTATTGCCAAGTCCCCATTGTGTGATGTTATATGTTCAAGGTAATTTTAAGCCTGGCATGGCCATCTATTGTTTTTTTTTTACTTTTTGAGTCGGTCATCCCCGTGTTAGTTGTACTTGGTTATTCTACCTCTTCACATCATCTCTCAGTGTATGTTCTGTGTCAATTGATGGGGGATACATTAAGGCCCTCCTTCGATGGATATCTTCCTATCAACTTCAACACATTTAAATCCAGGAGAGAGATCTAGAAACCAACTAGTACCTTGGATCTTCCAGTCCTCAGTGGCAGGCCTCCTAGCTATCAACAACGGGTTTACATCATTGACCCATGATCAACCTATTCTACGAGTGTTCAACATCAGATCCTCTATTCACACTCTCAAGTTTGTACTAGGTACCTTGGGGCCCATTTTCATCATTGGTGGGTCCCCTCATGTTTGTTAACGATATACCTCAATGACTAATAATCATACAATTTCTACTATGCTCGACATCAACTGATATATTCACATGTTCTAGAATTGTACCATTGGGGTTTGAGATAAAGACCTTGGGTTTGGGGCCACATCCTTCCTTCAGAACACCCCCTTCCAAGTTGTGATGGAGTATATCACTTATATATGAGTACTTTGAAGAATTCGGGTGCACTCTCCTAAGTGTTTGTTTTATTCCTTATTTGTATGTTGTGACGTAGATCCAAATTATATTTGCTCGTGGATATGATATTATTTATGACATGGATCCATCATGTATTCTTTCATGTCAATGGTATTGCATTTCATGTCATCAATCCAAAGTGTATTATTTTGGTGGACATGCATTGATACTCTTTAGAGATCAGGTATGTCTACCTTGGGTATGGTCTATATATGTCTTTATCCACGGTGTTTGATCATAGGTACTCTTTGACCTCCAAACCTCTTTTATATCTCCTCACGCTGCCTCCCATTAATACAGTTTTATTTTAATGTGTTTTGTCCATTCATTTGTTTCATGACCTCACACATTAGGAGGCATCGTTTATAGCCTTAATTTCCACCCTACATTTTCTGAAGGAACACAACATTAAATGCAAGCCAGAACATTGCCTTCAACTCAAGTTTTAGGCAATTTTTTAAGGGTGTCTCTAGTCATCTATGGGGAAAATAATGGCATGTCTCCTTTCATCAATATACAACAAGTGACACCCTCTCAAACATTTTATATTTGTGGAGTTTCGAAAATATGAGAAAGGGATGAGTTGGTTCTTCATGGAATGATCCTTGGAACTCATAGAACTCGAGTCTCCATTGGTCTCTAGAAGATCTATAAGTTCTCCCAAGCCTCTTCCAAGAATATATATAAAGAAAGACAATATTGAGCATGAGAGAGGAAGAATTATTTACAGATACATGTTGCCAAAATTCATAGGTGCTTCTCCATCTACATCAATTACAGTCATGTTTCCTAGCTTGGTTGAAGAGATGAGGAGGAGCAAGGAGCAAGGCGAAAGGATGAATGCATCTACACCTTGAGGTAAATGGTATTTATGTACTTTTTTCATTTAAATTAATATATCATTAGTTCCCCCACTATGAATATTTGTATTTCATTCATGAATTTTCAAATCCGATTTATTCCTTCATATATCAAGTTAGATCCAAGCTATATCTATGATTCAAATGCTAAGAAAATAAGTAGGAAGGTATTTCTTGTCACTTGTGTGTAGGAAGCAGGTTCTAGGAGCTGGAGTGGGAACTTCAAGACTACATTAGCCAGGATATGCAAGGATGACCTTCAGAAATAGGGTATGTCATCCTATCATCTCTTGGTGTAATTATGAATCTAATTGCTTGTTTCTAGGGAGAAGCATAGAATTCTAACGCACTGTCTATCTGGGATCAATAAGAAGATCCTAAGGAGATCTTACTATCCATCAGTGAGATGTTCTCCATAAAAATGAAAACCTTTGCAAAAAGAGAAACACTTTTACATCACATACAAATAAGTGAGAGAGACTAATAACTCCCCTATATCATGTGTCCTAGTAGTTCCACCCCAAGATGCTCGCATACCTACCCAAATCATAAATGATCGATATGATGAAGAGTTACTGACATCTACATGAATTATGGAAATGGAATTATGGTGAGTGTCAGAGGAAAATATAACAAAGGAAATGGTTGTTGACTTGGTGGTCATCAACTCCTTCAAGACTCATGACATGGTTTAACAACCTCTCGTGGATTTTTTTATCTCTGGCGGTTGTATCGGAAACTAACAGGTTGGCCTTTTGGTTTAATGGAAAACGTGGGCCAAAAATTGGTATCAGAGTGAAAGGTCATGGGTTTGAGTCCACTCGGTGGTTCTGAGTACCTCAATTAGTGCTGAGAGAGATATTGTTGACTTGGTGGTCATCACCTCTTTCAAGATTTGTGACATGGTTTAACATCCTCCCATGGATCTGTTAACTCTGGCAGTTGTATCAGAAACTAATAGGTCAGCCTTTTGGTTTAATAACAAACATGGGTCAACAATGGAATTATGGCGAGTGTGATGGGAAAATATAACAAAGAAAATGGAATTATGGCAACTGAGGGATTCCAAAAAATGAAGTATGTAAACTAAATGTTATGCCAATTCCCATATTTATAACAATCGACAATGCTCATAACACATGAATTAAAGTGGGGATTCACAAAAACAGGGTATTTAAGCATCTTTGGGAATATTTCATTAAGTGACACATAAAATGGTGCATACACCAATATGGTGGTAGGATATTTATCTAGTTGTGAGCTATGTGATGGATTTAATGTGGTGGAAGGGTACACCGTATTAGGGAATAGATAAGATCCAACTAGAATAGAGATTATTTTGGTATTTAGATGCTAAAGGAAAGTATTGTTTGATGAACCATTGCTCATTGACAAACCAAGCATTGGAAATGAGGACATTAATGGGTTATTGGAAACATGACCCTTATTTTTTCATTTTATGATATTTTTTATCCATCATAAATAACAAGTGATTTTTAAAATTTACAATTTTTTTAAGGGTGTTTGTTGAATTACCCTTATAGGATGGGTTTGAACTCCTTGGAAGGGGTGGGAAGGGTTAAATTTTGATCACTAAAGGTATGTGACATAGGGGATTTGGTTCTAAATCTTATTTTCCAAATGAAGGATTTGGGAAATCTCAGCAAGGGGAAAAGATATAACCTCGATTTTTTTTTTCTTCTTCCAAAAGAGAGTTTCACCATTGTTGATTGTGCATTGATTTATTTCCCAAAATCCATAACCCAATACCTATAAAATCTATACGATACTTATAAACGCCCGCTAGACCATGCCCCCCCCAATACCTATAAACATTCTTCAATTAAAAAATACTTCTCCTCCCCTTAATATGAAACAATATATTAACTTGATTTTTCATAATTTTAAAAAACCCTTTATGAATTACCCCCTACCCCCACATAATACCTATACAACTACTTCAATTAAACATTACCTCTCCTCCCCTTGATATAAAACAATATATTGACTTGGTTTTTCACAATTTTAAAACCCTCTTTATGAATGAATGTGATAGGATATTGGCCAACAAGTGAATCCCCTATGGTTGGGTATAGTGAGGATTCTAAAACATATAGGTTTTTTTATCCTTGTATTCAAGATGATATCATTCATAGAGATGTACAATTACATTAACTCTCTACACCAACAAATTCTACAAAAACTCATGTTACCTTCAATTTACCTATGTCTTAATATGATCCTATGTCTATATATGCTTCTTCAAGTGATATAGAAGTACTAGATCCTATTTCTACTACTGATTCCGGTGATCCAATTAAATCTTCCAAAGAAGTTAGTGTTGTTCAAACTATTGCTAATTCTCTTCTTATCTGGGCATAGAAAACACTTGAATTTGTTGGTTTTGATGTTGTCATTCCATCTAACATTTGCAGCACTAGATCAAAATATTCTCTTATGGAAAAAGTGTTGGACATAGATCTAAAGGAAATCCATAATGGGAGAAAGCAATGGATGTAGAATATGATTCTTTAATCAAGAATAATAATTGGGATTTAGTTCCACTTCCTCCTAGTAAGAATCTTGTTGGATGTAAATGGGTTTATAAAACAAAATTTATTTTCAATGGCTAGATTGAAAAGCATAAGGATCAGTTAGTAGCCAAAGGATTTCTACAAAAGTAATTTATTAATTACACTGAAACCTTTGCTCTGGTTGCTAAAATGAACACCATAAGAACAACTATCTCTCTTGATACATCTTTTCAATGGGAAATTCACCAAATGGATATCAAGAGTTCCTTCTTAAATGGTGATCTTCAAGAAAACATTGTATGAAACAATCTCATAGTTTCATCACTTATGAGACTTCAATTCTAGTATGAAAGTTAAACAAGTCCTTGTATGGTCATAAACATGAATCTAGGGTGTGGTATGAGAAAATGGATACTCATTTCTCGAATACTAGTTTTAGTCAATGTCAATATGATCTAAATATTTATGTTTTTTCTTTCAATATGGTGTCCTCATATTTTTTCTTTATGTGGAGATCTAATTCTCACAGGGAACGAGATTTTATTAATCTAGAAATTGAAGAATGACCTAAAGAAAAAAATTTAGATGATAGATTTAGGCCTTTTACATTACTTTTTGGGTCTTCGAGTGTGCCATATGGTTGATGGGATCTTCTTTTCTCAACTTAAGTATGCTTTGGATTTCATTGAACAATTTCCCATGAGTGATTCTAATCTTTCACCAACACCATTTCTATCAATAGTCAAATTAACAATTGGTTTTAAATCACCTCTTATTGATCCCAAAATATATCATAAACTTGTTGGTAGTTTGATTTATTCAAATCATAGCATGCTTGATATCCCCTTTTTTTCTAAGTATGGTTTTAAGTTTTATTCAAAAACCTCATGAAAAGTCATTGGAAACTAGACAAAAGGATTCTTAGATGTCTTCAATGAACTCTCAATTATGGTTCTTTCTATTCAAGCAAGGATTTTGTTTCACTTCTTAGTTATACTGATTTTGATTAGGAAAAATATGCTACTAATAGATGATGTTACATTGCAAGATATATATGTTAGCTTGGTTCAAGTCCAATTTCTTGATCCAATGAGAAGTTGAGAACACTTTTTCTTTCTTCTTGTGAACTAGAGTATAGGGAAACTAAAGAAGTGATGCAGGAGCATCTACGACGTCATGACGCGAGCCACGCGAACCAGCGTGGAGGAAAGAGAAGAATAGCTGGACAGCACCAGCGCATACTTTTTTTGAATTTCTTTGAAAATATTGTTGCGTCGTCGTTTTAATGGATGCATTCATATGAAGCGCACTTGTATTATAATGTAGATAAGAAGACATTAAATAGTTTTAATGCTGGTAGATAGGGTTAGCTGTAGATTAGACAGTTTCATTTCTAGGAGGGAAAACGAATATAGACACCCTCCTTGTGTAATTGATGGGGATTTATTCATCATTAGCATAGGAGAGCAAGATAGAGAGCAGAGCAGAGAGTGTGAAGAAACCCCATGTACAGACATTGAATTAATAGGAAAGCTTTGATTCAATTTCATGGATGTGTTTGATATCTGTGTGTTGTTGATATTATGCTGGTGCATATTTGCTTCTTTATATGTTTATCTTCTATATGCTGCATATGTGATCTCATATCAGGTTTGAAACCTGAGGGAATGAGGAAATAAGTTCCAATTGTTTCACTGTTCGAACCAGGAGATTCCTGCATAGAGTGCAGTCGAATTCCTCCGCATAGAGTGCGTCGAGGAGGTTCAATAGTGAAGTCCTTATTCTCATCGACCAGATTTGTGTTGGGTTATTCGAACCGTGCAGGTGAGTGCAGGTCGGATTTGAAGTCTCAGTAGCAAGTTTGAGAGGAGTAAGTCTGGGGTTGCTGTGACTGTGAACGCACAGGACCTGGAAGACTTCAGCACCATTGGGAGTGGTTGAAGTTCGAGCACAGGGAGCGTGTTCGGAAGATCTCTGAAGGAGTCAGAGGAGTAAAGCTCAGGAGGGATAGTTCCTTTCAAGTATCATGGGAACAGATCCAGGAGGAGCGTGAACAGAATTGAGCCTTGGAAGCAGAAAGAGTTCTCAAGAGGAAGAGAATCGACGACTTGAACTTGTCGTGGAGAGTCGAGAAATCCCGCAGACCGTTAGATCACGGAGGAGTTGCGAGGGGGTCAACTCACAGGTGTACGAGAGACTCCGTTTGTCGTCAAGCATCGGCATATCGGGGTTGGTGAGTGCAAGAGTTGCATGCATGTAGAAATCACGAGTTGCGATTCCCCGATTTAATCGGAGCCGTTGGTCATCGGAGGGACAGGTGGCACGAGATCCCGAGGCATCGGGACTCGGCACTTCGGCGTTTTCAAAGTCGAAGGGAGCATGGAGAAACAGTGAAGCCCCGAGTTGCGACGGGTCCCACGGAGACGGATCAGAGGACAACACGTGGCATCGCACCTCGGCATTCGGGGTTTTGAAAGGTAAGGGGATCACTACCTTTCACCTGCTGATTTCCTGATAGGGAAATCTCCGATACACAGGAGCGTTGACTGTTGACATCGGGGATCGGGAGTCGGAGTTCCATATTGCACGGAAGGTGTACCCAAGGTTCGCGAGTCCGCGAAACCCTATTTCCCGACTAGTGAAGGGGGAGATCGCCGAGAAGAGCACTGTGGGTAAAAGATTCCCGAGGGAGTCAGAAGAGTAGTTAACTCTTCGAGCCGCGTTGTTGAAGGTCCTGGAGGAGCGACCGACTGCTTTGAGAGCGGGGTTGCGTCAAGTGGTATCAGAGCGGGAGTGTCTTTGTTTTCGGAAGCAGAGACAAAAGAAACATAATGCCGCCCAGAAGAGAAAGGCAGTCACCTGATCATGAGGACAGGGATGCCCAAAGAAGGGGTAGTCCAGCAGGTAATGCTGAGATGGAGCGAGAGATGAGAGATCTCTGAGCCAGACTTGAAGAAATAGAGACCACCCAGAGACGTGGTGCTGGTGCAGCAGAGTTCAGTGATCCCGAGATTGAAGAGGAAGTTGGACATGCTGAAGAAGAAGTCACGACAGAGGATGCCTCGACAAAGAGGTTGATCAGAGCCATTTCGAGGATGAGCTCGAAGACGAAGATGGACATTCCCGTCTATGAGGGAAGTTTAGATGCAGAGGAATTGCTGGACTGGATCCGAGCATTGGATACCTATTTCGATTTTGAAGACATCGAAGAGGACAAGAAGGTAAGGCATGCCGTCATGAAGCTGAAGGGACATGCAGCCTTATGGTGGGACGAGCTGCAGGCAGAGAGACGTTCCTGAGGAAAACAGAAGATCAAAAGCTGGGATCGGATGATCGCCAAGATGAAGGCGAAGTTCATCCCAAGGGATTACCAGATCACTCTGTTCAGGCGCATGCAAAACTTGAGACAGAAGCTGATGACGGTGAAGGAGTACACCGAGGAGTTCTACAGGCTCAACATTCGAGCTGGTCATCGGGAGAGTGATGACGAAAAGGTGGCAAGATACTTGAATGGTCTTAGGTATGACATTCAGGATGAGCTGAGCATGGTTACCATCCGAACCGTTGAGGATGCGTACCAGATGGCTCAAAAAGCCAAGGAGAAGCTGAGCTGCAAGCAGGGACAGCGAGGGCGAGGCAGAAGCCAACCCAGAGGCAAAGCAGTTGCCCAAGAGAGAACTCAAAAGCCCAAGGAGGATTGGAAGAGACCTGAGGGAAAAACTGAGAGGGGTGGAACCTCACAGCAAAAGCAACAAACTTCTGAGCCGAGGAGGCAGCAAGATGATCAACAAGGAGGATATGTTGATGTGAACACATTTCCTCATACCCGAGGTCGAGGCAGAGGTCAAGGAGGAGTTATCACATGTTTTACGTGTGGAAAAGACGGTCACAAAGCCGTGGACTGTCCAGACAGGAAAGTGGACAGAGGAAAAGCTCACGTCGCTGAAGCGCAGAGGCGAGACGTTGAGGATGAAAAAACTAGAAGTGGGGAGTCACTGACAGTGCACAAGGCTCTCTTGAAACCTGAGAGAGAGGTGGACAGCTCCGCGTAGAGATGCAGACTGTTCCGGACGACTTGCAAAACCAAGGGCTGGAAATGCAAGGTCATAGTGGATAGTGGAAGCACCGATAATCTCGTTTCAACCGAGATGGTGGAGAAGCTGGAACTGAAAACGAACAAACACCCGAGTCCATACAAGGTGACATGGCTGCAGAAAGGACACCAGGTATGTGTTACAAGGCAATGCTTGGTCAATTTTAAAATGGCTGAATATAAAGATGAAATCCTGTGTGATGTCATTCCCATGGATGTCTGTCATGTTTTATTGGGTAGACCTTGGCAGTATGACTGACATGTTGTTCATGATGGGAGAATGAACACATACACCTTGGAGAAGGATGGGATATCACATACATTGCTGCCGATAAAAGATAAGGAAGTAAAGCCTGAAGTGAGAAGTACCATACTTCTCATGAGTGGGAAGGAGCTTCTCACAGAGCTGGAGAAGAATGAGGACCCACAATTCTTTGTTGTCAGGAAGCCGAGAATTGTCCTGACAAGTACAAGAGTGGACGACTTGCCAGAGGAGATTCAGCAACTGCTGGGAGAGTTTGCTGATATCATCGTGGACGAACTACCTCGTTCGTTGCCACCGGTGAGGAGTGTGAGTCACCACATTGACCTCATACCCGGAGCAAGTTTTCCAAATAAGGCAGCGTACAGGTTGACACCTCAGGAGAATGAGGAAGTCAAGAGGCAGGTACAGGATCTACAGGATAAAGGACTGGTGAGGGAGAGTCTTATTCTGTGTGCCGTTCCAACGGTACTGAGTCCGAAGAAGGATGGAGGCTGGAGGATGTGTACAGACTCCAGGGCGATAAATAAGATTACCATCAGGTATAGGTTCCCACTGCCAAGAATGGACGACTTGATGGATTTCCTGAGTGGGGCAAATTACTTTTCAAAAATTGATCTCAAGAGTGGATATCATCAGATCCAGATGAGAGAGGGAGACGAGTGGAAGACAGCATTCAAGACAAACGAGGGTTTGTACGAATGGCTGGTCATGCTGTTTGGGTTGACAAACGCGCCCAACACATTTATGCGGCTGATGAATGAAGTCCTGCGGGAATTCATTGGCAAATTTGTTGTTGTGTATCTAGACGACATATTGATTTTCAGCAAGACGAGGGCTGAACACTTGAGGCATTTGGCCATTGTGATGAGAAGATTACAGCAGGAGAAGTTGCTGATTAATTTGAAGAAGTGTTCCTTCATGCAGACAGAACTCATTTATTTGGGTTTTGTAATCTCGACAAACGAATTGAAGATGGATCCTGAGAAGGTTGAAGTGATCAGGAATTGGCCATCGCCGAGAAATGTTTTTGAGGTAAGGAGCTTTCATGGTTTGGCAAGCTTTTACAGAAAATTCATTCAGAATTTTAGTGGAATCAGTGCCGCAATGATGGACACTGTGAAGAAGCGGCATAAGGTTTTCTAGTGGACAATAGAGTCTGAAAGGAGCTTCAATTTGTTGAAGCAAAAGATTATCGAGCAGCCAATTCTGGTGCTGCCGGATTTTCATAAAACCTTCCAAGTGAAGTGTGACGCCAGTGGGTATGCTGTTGGAGGGGTCCTGAGTCAAGATGACAGACCTGTTGCATATTACAGCGAGAAGCTGGACGATGCAAAACTGAAGTACTCCACATATGATAAAGAGTTCTATGCCATTATCCAGGCATTGAAAAAGTGGAGGCATTATCTCATACCCAAGGAGTTTGTGCTGTACAGTGACAATCATGCGTTACAGTTCGTGAGTCAGCAGGAGAAGCTGAATCAGAAGCATGCAAAGTGGGTAGAGTACATGCAGAATTTTACATTCGTGATCAAGCACATTTCGGGGACTGCGAACAAGGTAGCTGATGCCTTGAGCAGGAAATGCTTGTTGCTGCAGGAATTCAGGGTCAAGACTTTGGGTTTTGGAAACCTGAAGGATATGTATGCAAGTAATGTTGATTTCGGTGAAGCATACGAGGCAGCCGAAAATCTGGTGCTCAGGGATAGGAACCCGTGGCTGGAGTATTTAATCCAGGATGGATTGCTGTTCAAAGGCAATCAATTGTGCATTCCAGATTTCTCTATGCGAGAGAATTTGGTAAAGGAGAAGCACAGTGGAGGCTTAGCAGGTCATTTCGGACATGACAAAACATTCGCCAAGCTGAGTGAATCATATTTTTGGCCAGGCATGCGTGAATATGTGAAGAGATTTGTTGACCGATGCAGGATTTGTCAACACGCGAAGGGCAGAAAGAAGAACACGGGGTTCTATCAGCCATTTCCTGTACCCGAAAGGCCATGGGAGGCGATTAGCATGGATTTTGTGTTGGGTTTACCGAGAACACAACGAGGATTTGATTCCATCTTTGTTGTGGTGGACAGATTCTCGAAGATGGCACATTTCATTCCGTGTCATAAGACTAGCGATGCAACCCACATCGTGAATTTATTTTTCAAAGAGATTGTCCGATTGCATGGATTGCCGAGAAGCATAGTCTCGGATCGAGATACCAAGTTCATAGGTCATTTCTGGAGGACGCTATGGGAAAAGCTGGGAACTGACTTGGCGTTCAGCTCAGCATACCATCCGCAGACAGATGGGCAGACCGAAGTAGTCAACAGAAGTTTGGGGGATCTGTTGAGAAGCCTGGCGACTGAGCATCACAGCAGTTGGGATCAAATTTTTCCACAGGCAGAATTTGCGTACAACGATTCAGTGAATCGGAGTACAGGTAAGAGCCCATTTCAAATTTTGTATGGGACACAGTCGAGAGGAGTTTCTGAGCTCAGGGAGTCAAAACGGGTTGAAACTAGCAGTGCGAGAGCTGAGGAATTCGCTAAAACAATGCAGGAACTTCACACGCAGGTGAAGCAGCAACTGATGAAGGCGAACCAGGAGTATAAGTGCAGAGCCGATCAAAGGAAAAGACAACTTCAGTTTGAAGTTGGAGACATGGTTCTAGCGCACCTGAGGAAAGAAAGGTTCCCTAGGGGAACATACAACAAGCTCAAAATGAAGAAGATCGGACCGTGCAGAGTCCTGAAGAAGTTCGGGGAGAATGCATATGAGCTTGAGTTGCCGGAGGGCATAGGGATATCTCCGATTTTCAACATTTCGGACTTATACCCATACAGGAATGATACAGCAGACACTGGAACCGAGGAACCAGTGGTCCAGTGGAAAAAGCAATTGCCAGTTGCACAGAAGCCAGAGATGGAGTGCATACTGGATAAAAGAATTGGAAGGAAGACCAGGAGAAAGCAATATTTTGAGTACCTAGTGAAATGGAAAAATCACCCAGTGGAGGATGCCAGCTGGGAAATAGAAGCAGTGATTCAGAGGCATGATCAGACTGTGCAGGAGCTCATGGACAGGAGCCCATGAAATCTTTCGAGCCGAGGACTTTGATGCAGGAGCATCTACGACGTCATGACGCGAGCCACGCGAGCCAGCGTGGAGGAAAGAGAAGAATAGCTGGACAGCACCAGCACATACTTTTTTTGAATTTCTTTGAAAAGATTGTTGCGCCGTCGTTTTAATGGATGCATTCATATGAAGCACACTTGTATTATAATGTAGATAAGAAGACATTAAATAGTTTTAATGCTGGTAGATAGGGTTAGCTGTAGATTAGACAGTTTCATTTCCAGGAGGGAAAACAAATATAGACACCCTCCTTGTGTAATTGATGGGGATTTATTCAGCATTAGCATAGGAGAGCAAGATAGAGAGCAGAGCAGAGAGTGTGAAGAAACCCCATGTACAGACATTGAATTAATAGGAAATCTTTGATTCAATTTCATGGATGTGTTTGATCTCTGTGTGTTGTTGATATTATGCTGGTGCATATTTGCTTCTTTATATGTTTATCTTCTATATGCTGCATATGTGATCTCATATCAGGTTCGAAACCTGAGGGAATGAGGAAATAAGTTCCAATTGTTTCACTGTTCGAACCAGGAGATTCCTGCATAGAGTGCAGTCGAATTCCTTCGCATAAAGTGCGTCGAGGAGGTTCAACAGTGAAGTCCTTATTCTCATCGACCAGATTTGTGTTGGGTTATTCAAACCGTGCAGGTGAGTGCAGGTCGGATTTGAAGTCTCAGTAGCAAGTCTGAGAGGAGTAAGTCCGGGGTTGCTGTGACTGTGAACGCACAGGACCTGGAAGACTTCAGCACCGTTGGGAGTGGTTGAAGTTCGAGCACAGGGAGCGTGTTCGGAAGATCTCTGAAGGAGTCAGAGGAGTAAAGCTCAGGAGGGATAGTTCCTTGCAAGTATCGTGGGAACAGACCCAGGAGGAGCATGAACAGAATTGAGCCTTGGAAGCAGAAAGAGTTCTCAAGAGGAAGAGAATCGATGACTTGAACTTGTCGTGGAGAGTCAAGAAATCCCGCAGACCGTTAGATCGCGGAGGAGTTGCGAGGGGGTCAACTCGCAGGTGTACGAGAGACTCCGTTTGTCGTCAAGCATCGGCATATCGGGATTGGTGAGTGCAAGAGTTGGATGCACGTAGAAATCGCGAGTTGCGATTCCCCAATTTAATCGGAGCCGTCGGTCATCGGAGGGACAGGTGGCACGAGATCCCGAGGCATCGGGACTCGGCACTTCGGCGTTTTCAAAGTCGAAGGGAGCATGGAGAAACAGTGAAGCCCCAAGTTGCGACGGGTCCCACGGAGACGGATCGGAGAACATCACGTGGCATTGCACCTCGGCATTCAGGGTTTTGAAAGGTAAGGGGATCACTACCTTTCACCTGCTGATTTCCCGATAGGGAAATCTCCGATACACAGGAGCATTGACCGTTGACATCGGGGATCGAGAGTCAGAGTTCCATATTGCACGGAAGGTGTACCCAAGGTTCGCGAGTCCGCGAAATCCGATTTCCCGACTAGTGAAGGGGGAGATCATCGAGAAGAGCACTGTGGGTAAAAGATTCCCGAGGGAGTCAGAAGAGTAGTTAACTCTTCGGGCCGCGTTGTTGAAGGTCCTGGAGGAGCAATCGGCTGCTGTGAGAGCGGGGTTGCGTCAAGAAGCTGTGTGGATCTAACATGTCCTTATTGAGCTTGGACCGATTCAAAATTCACCAATTGAGTTGATATGTGGAAATTAGAGTGTTATGTAGATTGCATATATAATCCAATGTATCACTACAAACCAAACATATAGAACTCGACACCCATTACATTCAAGAACTAGTTGTAGATGGTGTTATTAATTTGGAGTATTACCCCAATAAATAACAAGATGTTGATATCTTCACCAAGTCCATGACAAAGACAATTTTTCTTGATATTTGCAACTTATTATGTATGTGAGAATTTGTCATCCAAGGAAAATGTTAATCATAATGAAATATTCCTCCAAATGTGTTTCAACCCTCTAGTTAAAATTAAGGGAAATGTAAGAATGCATTTAATGTTTTTCTAGTGGTCACATTTATCATTCTATTGTTAGAACATCAAGCATTGATGGTTCATCACACTTCTTCTAGATTCAGTTGATTGAGCGATCGACCTACATATGGATACAGTTGGTAAAGCGAGCAACCAGAAAACTACATTAGTCGGTCAAGTAGTCGACATGCTTATCAGTCGGATAGTCAACCAATAGTCGAAGATAGTTGGGCAGTGGATTAACCATCCCAGCAATCGACTACGAGTTGGACGCATGGACGGTCAGGTCGAGCATCCTTTTCAAGTTGACTCGACAACACGGATTTGATGGAGTCAACTTTAAAAAATTGATGGTTATATGTGTACAAGATCTTCCTGATTTATGGAAGTTGGTTAGATATTGAGGCTATAAATAAAAGACCCCTTGGGTAATTATCAACAAGAAATAGAACAAATATATCATGCAGATCAAGGTGTGAAATATGCATAGTGATTTTCTCATCATAGTGCGCTCTGCTCAAGTGTTGTAACGATGTCTTTAGACACCACCTTTGTCTTCAAAAACATTTGTCTCCTCTTCGATTATCTGTAGATTTTTTTGTATGTTTTGTTATAGGTTCCACCCCTTCCCTAAAATGGTGTCATATTCAATGGCTTGAAACCTTGACCTATTATCTGCAAACCTTCCTGAGTTAGATCTGTTGTGTTATTGACTCTGGTTCGGTGGTTTGCTGATTGAAACCTTTGAAATAAGACTTTTTGTCTTTATATCTAGAAGATGGCTTCGAATATTGTTCTTGTTTTTTTGAATGAATCAAAATTTTGAAGTATGGGAACTAGACATGGAAACCTTGTTGAAGAGTAAAGGACTATGGAAGTATACAAAAATTGTGATTCCATATCCAACAGATGATCAGGAAAAGTTTGTTGTTGATGGAAAAAAGGGTGAGGTTGTGCGGGTCATCATGACCTATATCTTGTGGGAGATTTGTTTTCACCATAACAGAATAGACTTCCCTCATCAAGTATGGAAGAATTTGAAGTCATTGTTCAACTGATTCGACGATAGCCACGTTATGCAGTTGGATAAAGAGTTGATCTCTCTCGATCCTCATTATTTTGACAGAATAGAGGACTATTTGGAACATGTCAAATAAATCCAATTGAAATTGGGTGAATGTGGAAAGAAATATCAGAAGAAGGATGGAGAACTCATTGAGTTGGTTTTGATGAAATTAAGAACACCATTCGATGTGTTTGTGTCAAATTTTCACACCAACTAGATAGTACACAAGGAAGATGGTAAGCATTACATCTTTGAATCTTTTTGTGGAATTTTGATTACTAATCATCACAGATTGCTTGATGAAGGCATGATTGGTGGTAAGAATCAATCCCATTTCCTCAAGGGAAAGAGAAATTTGGATCCCAAGAATAGAGTATGGTTTGATGCCTCTACATAAAAACTTGCATACGAGGACCATAAACCTAAGGGACAGACATATGCACCCCGTGGAAGTTAAAAGAAGAAGATACGTTGGTGGAAATATTGAACATGTGGAGAAGGTATGCTATAAGAAGAGAGATCATTTATAGGAAAAGGTTAAATACCTTTGGGAGACGTGACCTCTGTATGAAGACTTGTTGATATTTTCACCTTCCAAGTCAAAACTTCTCAATCCTTGTTGTCTCACTCTACGCAGAATGAATGGTTAGTTGAATCTAGGTTCACTCATCATATGGCTAAGGATTCCCCCTTGTTCATGTGGTTGGATGAAGCCAAGGAGAGGAAAATCCATGTTGTTGATGATTTTTCACTGGATGTTGTTGGTCAGGGTGAAGTTACTTGTCAACATGGGAATATTTATGATGTCTATCATGTGCCAAACCTCAGTTCCAATCTATTTTATGTTGCTCAATTAACACAAACATGTAAGATTGTTGAATTCTAGCCAAATCGGTTCTATTTTTTTATTTGAAGAAAGGAAATTTAATTGTCATCGGAAGGATTCTCAACCCGACAGATAGTTTATATAAATTTTGTGACATGACTCGACCCAACAATGAACAAACTTCTCTTGTTGATCACACTGATGAGCAAAATTGAAATTGGCATGAACAACTTGAACACTTGAATTTTCAAATTTTGCAGTCGATGGAAACTCATAACACAATTGATGGTCTACCTAAAGTGTTTCCCTATGAAGGAGTCTATAAATTTTGTTTTCTTGGAAAGCATCATCTCGCACCTTTCAACTCTAGCTAAGTGTGGTGAGTAGATAACCTACTAGAATTGGTTCATATTGATGTTTGCTACATCAATCTACTTTCATTGGCAAGTGCAAGGTATATTTTGACTTTCATTGATGATATCTCTCACTTTGGATTTTTCTAAAACTAAATGTGGTCAACCCATCAAGTGCCTAAGATTAGACAATGGTGTTGAGTATGTAAATCAACCTTTTGAAGAATACATGGTTCGATCTAGTATTAATTGACAGTGGTCGGTTCCTCAAACACCTAAGAAGAATGGTGTTGCAGAATGCAAGTTTAAGACATTATTCAAAATGGATAGATGTATTTTGTATGCTAAAGATATTCCCTCTTTCTTTTTGGCCAAAGTGGTGTATTGTGCAAACTATTTTCTCAATCGCATCTCGACTCAAGTTGTTCCTTCCATGAATCAAGTCAAACAATGGTGTGGAAAGAATCCTTCAATCGACCATCGCCATGTGTTTATCGGGATCATATTTCTGATGATTACAAAAATAAGATGGATGCAAAGAGTCATGCTTGCATCATGATGGGAAACTCTGAATAGTCGAAAGCCTATAGACTATTTGATCCTGTAAAAAAAAATCATTATCAAATGAAATGTATGGTTTGATGAGAATTATTTTGAAAACAAGTTGTTGTGGGATGATCCCCTTGACGTTGTCTCTAACACTGGTTCTCCTGTTCCATTTTTAAATCCTTCAAATGGATAGTTGAACTTTGTTCATGTTTTGACTGAACCATCAACCTCTATGTCGACTAGTTTGTCGATCTTTGTTTCAACTGGTCCATTGTGTTCATTGAATAAAACCTCTCCGACTTCTGATCAACCTACTATCATGAACCGTAGTTCACTTTTTTCTTTTCTACCCTGATGGGCTTCCAAGACAATTGAAGTTGTTAGAGATGATGTCAACGATATTTCCTCTAGAGGATAAACTCAAAGTCAAAAGAAACATGTCAACATTTCCTTGATGACTTGTGTACTTGAGACTTTCGACCATGTTTCCTAATCAAATGTTCAAGGATGACCTGAATGGGAATAGGCTATGCAGACATACATTGATTATTTTTCAAAGAATCACACTTGGGACTTAGTTCACCGACCACAAGGAAAGAACATTGTGAAGTGTTGATGTGTCCACAACACCAAATTTACCTTTGAAGGTGTTGTTGAGCGACATAAATCACACCTCTTTGCAAAGGGATTTTCTCAACAAGAAGGTATCAACTACACTGAGACCTTTTCTCATGTTGCAAAGATGAACTTCGTTTGACTTATTATTTCTCTTGTTGCTTGTTTTGGATGGGAAAACCATCAGATGGATGTGAAGAGTGCCTTTCTTAATGGAGACCTATCTGAAGAAATTTTCATGGAACAACCACCTGGTTTTGTGATAGATTCTGACTTGGTTTGTTGACTCAATAAGTTTCTTTATGTTTTGAAGCAGGCTCCTTGATCTTGGTATGCTAAGATCGACAATTTATTTCTTTGACTTGGTTTCAAACATTGTGAATCGAACCATAACCTGTATGTACTCCATACCAATGTAGACACTTTGATTTTTTTTTTTTATGTAGATGACCTACTCATTATTGGCAATAATAATGATCTCATCCTTTAATTGAAGAAACAACTTGTTGACTCCTTTGACATGACATATCTTGGTACTTTGCATTATGTTTTGGGTCTTCAAGTATTACCACTATGTGATGGATTTTTTTATCTCTTAGTCTAAATATGTGATGGATCTATTGACATGTTTTAAGATGCGTGATTGTAGGCCCTGTGATACTCCTTTTCAATCTGGAGTAAATCTTACCAAAACTTGTCAAACACCCATAGTCGATACTACACTCTATAAACAACTTGCCGATAGTCTTATTTATCTTACTCATAGTCGACTTGACATTTTCTTTGTTGTTAGTGTGGTTTCTTGGTTTATGCAAAACCCCAGAGAAAGCCACTGGGAAATATTCAAATGAATTTTCCACTATCTCAAGGGTACCGCTCATTTTGGTATCAAGTATTGTTGAAGCTCATATTCATTATTTGGCTTCACCGACTCTAACTAGGCTGGAGACACTGGGGATCGAAAGTCGACTTATGGCTATGTGTTCTGTCTAAGATCTAGACCATTGGTTTGGTCATGTAAGAAACAAACTGTAGTCTCTTTGTCGACTACAGAAGCAGAATATCGTGGCATCGTTCAAGTATGCACTGAAGAAATATGGATCCACCAACTTTTGGGTGAACTTAGATTTCCTATTTAGACCTCAACTACAATCTACTATGATGACCAAAGTATTATAAAGGTTGCTAACAATCCTATATCCCACAGTAAGATAAAGCATGTTGAGCTCCATGCTCACTATTCGAGACAATTGGTTCATGAGAATGTTGTCTCTCTCAAATGTTGCAGAACAAATGATCAAGTTGTTGATATATTCACCAAATCCTTATTTGAAGCTAGTTTTATCAATCTCTTTACGATGCCTGGGCTTCAAGAAGATGCAATTATGGGTGGGTGTCATGATGGTGTAATTTCACCTCTTGAATCTCCAGAGATGTGTGTTGATGGGGGGGGTATTGGAGAATCAAGAAGTGATGGTTCATCAGACTTCTCTTGGATTCCGTTGGTCGATAGATCAAGCTATATATGGATACAGTCAGTCGGGTGATCGACTAGAACACTACATCAGTCGCTTAAGTAGGTGACATGTCTGTCGGTCAGACAATTGACCAAAAATCGAAGATAGTCAGGCAGTGGATCGACCAACCCAGTAATATACTACTATTTGGACGCATGGACAGTTGGGTTTAACATCCTTGTCGAGCTGACTTGACAATGCAGATTTAACAGATTCAACTCTAAGAACCGATGGTTATATATGGACAATATCTTCCCAATTCTATAAAAGTTGGTTAGATCTTTAGGCTATAAATAACATACCCCTTGGGTCATTATCAACAAGCAATAAACACATAGATCATGTGGATCAAGGTGTGCAATATGCACTGTAATGTTCTGATCATAGTGTGTTCTGCTCAAGTGTTGTAATGGTGTCTTTAGACACCACCTTTGTTTTTTTTTAAAGTTGTCTCCTCTTCGATTATCTGTAGAATTGTCTTTATGTTTCAGTATAGATTCCACCCCTTCCCCAACGCATCTACTTGTCATTATGATAAGACATTTTGTATACAAAAGAGACATTATTAGAATATTGGACATATTATTCTTCATTAATTCACTAATTTATAAAGTGAGTTTATCCCACATTCATCATCAGATATGCTCTCTTATCCCTCTAACCTATATAATAAAGGTGAATGAGACTTAATTGTAATGTTCATGTGTGATGCTTGAGAGTTATATGAATCCCATATGAATTCCATACTTGAGTGTGCTTGATTTAATGCTTTCCATAGTAGTTTGGATAAATAGGATCTTTAATTATATGTTTAAGCATATGTTCTAGTCTTTCATTAAAAAAATAAAATATTTTACACATGTGCATAGAAATGAGAAAGCACATGATAAACCCATCTCAATTTTTCAATATCAACTCCTTTATGTCTTAGTATACATACAAATATGCATAATCTCTAGGCTATTGAAAATTGTGTATTTGGGAAAATGTCATTACCTTTTGTTGTACTTAAGTTTCCTACTTTATCTTGTAAATAATCTATTAAAGGTATATATTCAACAAAATATTTTGATTCAATGATTATATAATAAATTATTTAAATAATTTTATTTTGAAAATGTTTTTTAAATAATAGTGAAAACTATGTGAAACTTACCAATGAATTGTATAGGTTAACTATCAATTACAACTATCATTATTGAAATCTATGTATACTTTTTAATCACTTTTTTCCATGTTTAGTATAGAATGTAAAAAGTTTACCTTAATAATTTTTTTACAATGATTTTGTTTCCCAAATATTTTATATGTTTTATTTAATTTTAAGATATCAATGAATTGTTTATATCAACTTTTAATTACAATTATGAGTATTAAAATCCATATAAACTTCTTTAAAATATGTTTTTATTATTAATTTTTTCAATTTTTTAATTCAAAAAATAATATTTTTTTAAATAGTTATTATTATTTATCCATACATAATATCAAATTTTCAACTTTTTATTAATACTTTTTTCAATTTTTTAATTTAAAAAATAATATTTTTTTAAAATAATAATTATTTTTTATTCATACATAATATTAAATTTTCAATTTTTAATAATTATTAACATTAATTATTTTTTATAACAATTAATAATAATTGTATTTTGAAATATTTTATATGTAACATCCAATTTCAAAATAATCATAAATTATATATATATATATATATACATATATAAATATAAACTTGATGTAAATTTAATTCATTAAAGATTAATATTATATTATAATATTATTTTGGAAATTTCAAAATAATCATAAATTATATATATATATATATACATATATAAATATAAACTTGATGTAAATTTAATTCATTAAAGATTAATATTATATTATAATATTATTTTGGAAATAAACTGTGTAAAAAAATTTTGAAACTTAAGTTTCAAAAACTGCTTACATAATTTATATTCAAAATTACAAATAATATAATATTATTATTAAATATTATGTAATATTGCTTAACAATAAAAATAAAAGAAAACAACATAATGTATGAAACTAAATAAGAAAGAAAGAATATATATATATATATATATATATATATATATATATATATATATATATATATTTTAATGAAATTAACACTTTACTCCAATTCAATGAAGTTAATAGTTTATGAGAAAGATGTATTCATCTTCATATTGTTTTATTATAACTCAATATCCATAAAATGTCATTACATGCTTCATATTTATAGAAGCTTAGGGCGTTTAGAAGCCTGAGCAATTTATATCCACAGAAACTCATCCATGTCACATAACTTCTCTTATATAAACCTAGGATATTTAGGAGCCTGAACAATTTCTATCAATAAAATCTGTGTTACAGGATGCTGATTAAAAAATTGTTTTAAAAAATAAACATTATATATATATATATTTATTTCTTTCGACTTGTCTTTAAAAAAAAACTTTACGAAGAAATATGTTTTTACAAAAGAATCGAGGAGGAAAGTACTCTGCCAAAATAACATAAATCAAACCTAAGAAGAAACAAATGCTTCAGCATGGAAGCTACAATAATCACAACAAAAGGGGCAAACTTGTAGTAATAGCTGAAGTTACTACAATATCATGAGTGGAGTAATCTCGTGCATAGATGGGATGTACAGACGGTAGGGACGGACGAGTAAACATGACAGAAAAATAATTAACAACAATTATTATGTATACCAATAAAGCTACATTCTACGAAATTCCCTTTCAAATCCTTTTGTACAGACCCCTTTCTTTTTCGAGTTAGAAACAATGTACCCTTCAGCTTCGCCCATTCCTGCGACTCTGGCATGAAACTGTTTATGCTATCAAACGAATAAATAAATGCCATAGAAATAAAATGCCAATTACTATCAAAAATTGATCTAACAATGATATTTCCCCTTTTCCGGCCGATTTAGACCTGCTGATTGATTGAGATGCAGGTGAATAAAGAAATTCCATTGAAACAAAATGCTTATCTGAAGCAACCGGTCTGCCGATTACGCTTTTGCACTGTCCCTTGCTCCATCCCTGCACAGTAAATGAAGATTTGGTTTATAAATTCCATATATGTCCTAAATATTCTAGGCATACATGACTATAAACATATTGGTGTTGGCTAGTTATTCTACGAAATGATTTTTTAGTATGAATTATTATTTTTTTGTTGTTCAGAATCCATTTCTGAATACAGAAATAGATTCAGTATGATGAAAAACTCCAAAAACACTCGGATTTTACAGAAATTATCGCTTAAATAAATTAATCCAATAATTTTTCACCCATTTAAACAAATATCCCAAAAAAAATCTTCCTTTAATAAAATCTTTAACCTACAACTAAACATATTAGATCTGCAATAATCAGAATCAATTTATATGAAGGCATGCTTGTGTTGAACTCACCTTGAGGACATTCCCCACAGTGATCATGAGGGAATTGGGCTTCAGATTAACTGTAGTCCAACCATGATCGGCATAGACATAGAATGAAGATGGACCCTTGTTGTGATGGACGCTTAAAACATGGCAATGAGGATGACTGAGACGAGCTGATAGAGATTTGTATGGACCTGTATGGCTATACAGGCATAGCATTGATGAATTCTCTGATCCGAGGAGCTCATTCAAATCAAATGTATCGAGGCCAAGGTTCTCATGTAAGATCTCTAGAATATCTGATGCGATTTTCTCTAGAGCAGCCGAGAAATTTGTCATTGCCAAGCTGGAAATTCAATGAACGAACACTTGTTAGTGAGATATTCATTGCAAATGCAATCACACAAAGACGAAGTAAGAAGGAGGGTTTTCAATTTATGGACTTGAATAACAATCTCATTCTGTTTGGGATTTACAGGCTAGGCTTCTTACAAGTCCTGGGTTGAAAACAATCATTGTTCAGACATAGCAGCATTGGATTCACAGTTTAAAATTAATCTTTAGATTGGCAAACTTTTGATGCACGTAATGTTTTAAAGTTTTAATAATGATCAGATTATAGTTTATAATTAATGTTTAGATTGTCAAAAATTTTGATGTCATTAATGTTTTATAAATTACTATTTTATAAAAAATTATTTATAGTATTTATTTAATATAGAATTATATTAAATTAAAAAATATTAATATTAAAAAGATCTCATGATATTGATAAAATTTATAATTATTACGAGGACTACACAGTACACAGTGGCAATGTCATCTCATTAAAAACCAATGAAAAACAATTAATTGTATAACCTTCTCATAAAAATCCATAAAACTGCACATTGAATTTTGGCAAACTAGGACTCGCAATTGAGTGATTTCTGTAAAAGAAAGAGTAAATATCACTTAAAAAATAACTAGATAAGCCAAAGATCACTTTCTGCCTCCAGAAATTCTGCTTAAATGGAAGAATTCTGTGCAAATGGAAGTTGTACCTAAATTTTGATGGATGCTTTGTAAAGGAAAGATTTCGATATAACAGTGTGTTTCCAAGGACTTTTATTTTGCAAATGGATACTTTGTAAAGGAAAGATTTCGCTATAACAGTGTGTTTCCAAGGACCTTTATTTTGCTGGTTTTTCAGCCAAAATACAATAATATAGCAATTTTAATAAATGCCCTCAATTATACAGAGTGAGTTTACAAAATCCATTGACAAAGACGCTAATACAATGATGTAGCAACTCTAATAAATGCCCTCTATTCACAGTATCAGTCTACAAAATGCTTTGGCTAAGAGGTTAATACAATGAAATAACACCTCTAATAAATGCCATCCTCTATTGGTATATATTCACAGTATCAGTCTACAAAATGCTTTGGCTAAGAGGTTAATACAATGAAATAACACCTCTAATAAATGCCATCCTCTATTGGTACAGTATGAATCTACCAAAACCAGAAGGTTAAGAATGTCTATTGATACAGTACGAGTTTACCAAAACCATAAGGTTAAGAATGTATATTGCTACAGTATGAAATTACCAAAATCATAATGCAAAGAATGATATAGCAATGGGAATAAATTTGCAAATTTTGTGAGTTTGAGTGGGTGATCGAGTGTTGTGAACTATAAGTAAGAGGTCAGGGGGTCAAATTTCCTGTATTAATTTACACAAAAAACATAATATAAAGAATGATATAGCAATGGAAATAAGTTTGCAAATTTTGTAAGTTTAAGTGGGTGATTAAGTATAAGTAAGAGGTCAGGGGGTCAAATTTCCTGTATTAATTTACACAAAAAGCATAATATAAAGAATGATATAGCAATGGAAATAAGTTTGCAAATTTTGTAAGTTTAAGTGGGTGATTAAGTATTGTGAACTATAAGTAAGAAGTTACAGAATCAAATTCCATGTATGTAGATATTATTGAACCTCATTGGATGTAACAAAACTATTTATCTTTCAAAAGAAAATACAATGTCAAAATTGTAATTTTATTCATTCAAAAATCTAATTTAAAGATTAGATCCCGCTAAAAGTTACTGGATCATTTTAATAATTGTTAAGAAACCAAAGATTTTTGCTTTTCCAAATTTTTAATTGAAAACATTTACATATTATGGAGATTCCCATTCCCATGTAAAAGGAGTAAGATTTATGCTGTGCTTAATTCCAAAAAGGACGAATTTCAGTAGAGATAAACATTTTCTACAATTTATACAACATCCACATGCTGTGGAGATTCCCATGTATGCTGGGAATAAAAATTTTATTACCTAATTCCAGCAACTTGGATGAGATTTATGCTGTGATTAGTTCCAAAAAGGACGAATTTCAATAGAGATAAACATTTTCTACCATTTAGACAACATCCACATGCTGTGGAGATTCCCATGTATAATGGGAATAAAATTTTTACTTTTACCTAATTCCAGTAACTTGGATGAGATTTATGCTGTGCTTGGTTCCAAAAAGGACGAATTTCAATAGAGATAAACATTTTTATAACATTTAGACAACATCCACATGCTGTGGAGATTCCTATGTATGATGGGAATAAAATTTTTACTTTGCCAAATCCCAGCAACCTGGATGGGACGTGTTTTTTAACATTAAGAAAACATCCAGATTGAAATGTCAAAGTTATCGGATTCCCATGTACTATTAAAATTGGGGAAGTTGACCTGAACCATTATCAATTTTATTGGTGACCACGTCTCACCCTACTTTTCCAAACAGTGTTGAATTGGCGTTATCCAAAACAGTTCTGGAAATGGCAGAAAAAGTCCATATTCCACTCTATTGAATGATTTTTTTCAAAACTCCCAAAGCTTTAAGTCTATTTGGAGGATAATACTTATCCTGCGCTGTGGTGAGTCTACTGCCCTGAATACAGGTGTGGTTATCCGAATTTATTGTCCTGAATTGAATTGACTATGAATAGATCAAACCCAGTTAAAGCGTTTAAATGGGTAGGCGCTCTTTGTAAAAGTTGGAGATACGTATACTCTACATCCCCTGTTATGAAAACTCGTTATTCCGGACAATTTACAACACAGCTACATAATCGATGAATCCGATCTTAATAAATAGATAAATTACCTGAAATTCTTGTAGCCCTCAGGCCAGACATTGCGCATGGTTTCATCCATCAAATCTTCATTCTTATCGACCCAAAACGTCTCGTGGATCCGCGTCTTTTCTACCGCATCGCTAGCGATATCTTCGAATCCGAAACGGATTTCATCAGATCGGCAAACGATCTGTTTCTTCCCCAGAGGAAGTTCGAACAATCGATCGCATTCTTCCTCTGCTCTCGCGAAGAGTTCCGACGGAATTCCATGATTTATCACTTGAAAACAACCAAATTCAACCGCCGACTGCACTAATCTCCCGACCGCCGTGCCGTCCTTGGGATCGCCGGCACGCAAAGAAAGAAGATCGAATGCCGGCAGATCCTGATGTGGGATATCTGTGCGCAACAAGGGCTCTGGCAAAATCAGGTCCGGAATATGAATAGACTGTTCAAGAAACTCTGCCAGAATCTCATTGTTTACGCCCGCGCATTTGATCCCCCGACCAGTTGATATCGGAGAAGGCGGAGGCGCACGGAATGCATTGTTTCTCTGCTGTTTAGAAGACATGGTGAGTTGCCCGCGATCGATTCTCTGCAACCCTTAAACCCCGATAACAAATTATCTTCAGACGAACGCAACCAATTAGCCCAATACCCAACAATACCCAACAATATTATTTGATGGCTTTTTCATTCTAGCTGGCCCTTCAAACGCGTGAATCTATTGCCATTTGAGTTGCTGTGATGATGCTTCTTGCGGATGGCAAAACTAAAAGAAAGCTGACAGTGACATATTATACCTCGCTCGAATAAACTATACATAGGTAGAATGATTTTCGGCACTTGGGTTCGACGATGTATTTATGATAATTCCATATACAATCTGGATGGACCCGGATGGCCCGATTGAGGTGGTGGGAGCCTCATATCTGGGGCGGGTTTGTGTAATAAAAGATGGATTTCTGTATATCGGCACCGGCTTTTCATGAACTTCACCACACAGTCAATCTATGAATAAAAAGAGCGGGTAAAAGATTATCCCGACTATCGAGTCACTGGGAGTTTGTCTGCTCACTTGTACAATTGTCCCCATTAAAGTTGGCTCAGGTCACTCTGTCATGTGCCGTGTACAGTCCATAATTTGACCAAGTTTTCCGAGTTTTCACAATCATATTCGCAGGCTTTTCGGGACACCAAAAGGTGTGTGATGATATACGTGAATCCATGCCTGCGACTAATTGTGATCATGTTTTCTTTATATTTTTTTACCAAATCTAATGCAACCCGCGTGCTTTCATGATTAATTTTGCACAGATATAAACCTATTTATAAAATTAAAATGATATATAATGTATATGTGTCCGCATTTGTATTCTCTGGAAGTGGAAGTGTCGAATTTGGCTGACCTACGGAGTAATGTATAATAAAGCATTCATGCCTGATAACAAATCATCCGTGCTTTTACAAGGTCGCCGGGTTCGGCGAATTTCAAAGTTGAAATTCAAAATTCTTCGAATAAAATGGTTGATGTTCGGCTAAAATCCAGCCGAATCTGAAGTCGAACTTTAATTCGAATAAAATCGTCATGAACTTCGCCTTAATT
>ML783936.1:1132218-1146683 GCA_009831015.1 Picea engelmannii | reverse complement strand
TATAAGTAAGAGGTCAGGGGGTCAAATTTCCTGTATTAATTTACACAAAAAGCATAATATAAAGAATGATATAGCAATGGAAATAAGTTTGCAAATTTTGTAAGTTTAAGTGGGTGATTAAGTATTGTGAACTATAAGTAAGAAGTTACAGAATCAAATTCCATGTATGTAGATATTATTGAACCTCATTGGATGTAACAAAACTATTTATCTTTCAAAAGAAAATACAATGTCAAAATTGTAATTTTATTCATTCAAAAATCTAATTTAAAGATTAGATCCCGCTAAAAGTTACTGGATCATTTTAATAATTGTTAAGAAACCAAAGATTTTTGCTTTTCCAAATTTTTAATTGAAAACATTTACATATTATGGAGATTCCCATTCCCATGTAAAAGGAGTAAGATTTATGCTGTGCTTAATTCCAAAAAGGACGAATTTCAGTAGAGATAAACATTTTCTACAATTTATACAACATCCACATGCTGTGGAGATTCCCATGTATGCTGGGAATAAAAATTTTATTACCTAATTCCAGCAACTTGGATGAGATTTATGCTGTGATTAGTTCCAAAAAGGACGAATTTCAATAGAGATAAACATTTTCTACCATTTAGACAACATCCACATGCTGTGGAGATTCCCATGTATAATGGGAATAAAATTTTTACTTTTACCTAATTCCAGTAACTTGGATGAGATTTATGCTGTGCTTGGTTCCAAAAAGGACGAATTTCAATAGAGATAAACATTTTTATAACATTTAGACAACATCCACATGCTGTGGAGATTCCTATGTATGATGGGAATAAAATTTTTACTTTGCCAAATCCCAGCAACCTGGATGGGACGTGTTTTTTAACATTAAGAAAACATCCAGATTGAAATGTCAAAGTTATCGGATTCCCATGTACTATTAAAATTGGGGAAGTTGACCTGAACCATTATCAATTTTATTGGTGACCACGTCTCACCCTACTTTTCCAAACAGTGTTGAATTGGCGTTATCCAAAACAGTTCTGGAAATGGCAGAAAAAGTCCATATTCCACTCTATTGAATGATTTTTTTCAAAACTCCCAAAGCTTTAAGTCTATTTGGAGGATAATACTTATCCTGCGCTGTGGTGAGTCTACTGCCCTGAATACAGGTGTGGTTATCCGAATTTATTGTCCTGAATTGAATTGACTATGAATAGATCAAACCCAGTTAAAGCGTTTAAATGGGTAGGCGCTCTTTGTAAAAGTTGGAGATACGTATACTCTACATCCCCTGTTATGAAAACTCGTTATTCCGGACAATTTACAACACAGCTACATAATCGATGAATCCGATCTTAATAAATAGATAAATTACCTGAAATTCTTGTAGCCCTCAGGCCAGACATTGCGCATGGTTTCATCCATCAAATCTTCATTCTTATCGACCCAAAACGTCTCGTGGATCCGCGTCTTTTCTACCGCATCGCTAGCGATATCTTCGAATCCGAAACGGATTTCATCAGATCGGCAAACGATCTGTTTCTTCCCCAGAGGAAGTTCGAACAATCGATCGCATTCTTCCTCTGCTCTCGCGAAGAGTTCCGACGGAATTCCATGATTTATCACTTGAAAACAACCAAATTCAACCGCCGACTGCACTAATCTCCCGACCGCCGTGCCGTCCTTGGGATCGCCGGCACGCAAAGAAAGAAGATCGAATGCCGGCAGATCCTGATGTGGGATATCTGTGCGCAACAAGGGCTCTGGCAAAATCAGGTCCGGAATATGAATAGACTGTTCAAGAAACTCTGCCAGAATCTCATTGTTTACGCCCGCGCATTTGATCCCCCGACCAGTTGATATCGGAGAAGGCGGAGGCGCACGGAATGCATTGTTTCTCTGCTGTTTAGAAGACATGGTGAGTTGCCCGCGATCGATTCTCTGCAACCCTTAAACCCCGATAACAAATTATCTTCAGACGAACGCAACCAATTAGCCCAATACCCAACAATACCCAACAATATTATTTGATGGCTTTTTCATTCTAGCTGGCCCTTCAAACGCGTGAATCTATTGCCATTTGAGTTGCTGTGATGATGCTTCTTGCGGATGGCAAAACTAAAAGAAAGCTGACAGTGACATATTATACCTCGCTCGAATAAACTATACATAGGTAGAATGATTTTCGGCACTTGGGTTCGACGATGTATTTATGATAATTCCATATACAATCTGGATGGACCCGGATGGCCCGATTGAGGTGGTGGGAGCCTCATATCTGGGGCGGGTTTGTGTAATAAAAGATGGATTTCTGTATATCGGCACCGGCTTTTCATGAACTTCACCACACAGTCAATCTATGAATAAAAAGAGCGGGTAAAAGATTATCCCGACTATCGAGTCACTGGGAGTTTGTCTGCTCACTTGTACAATTGTCCCCATTAAAGTTGGCTCAGGTCACTCTGTCATGTGCCGTGTACAGTCCATAATTTGACCAAGTTTTCCGAGTTTTCACAATCATATTCGCAGGCTTTTCGGGACACCAAAAGGTGTGTGATGATATACGTGAATCCATGCCTGCGACTAATTGTGATCATGTTTTCTTTATATTTTTTTACCAAATCTAATGCAACCCGCGTGCTTTCATGATTAATTTTGCACAGATATAAACCTATTTATAAAATTAAAATGATATATAATGTATATGTGTCCGCATTTGTATTCTCTGGAAGTGGAAGTGTCGAATTTGGCTGACCTACGGAGTAATGTATAATAAAGCATTCATGCCTGATAACAAATCATCCGTGCTTTTACAAGGTCGCCGGGTTCGGCGAATTTCAAAGTTGAAATTCAAAATTCTTCGAATAAAATGGTTGATGTTCGGCTAAAATCCAGCCGAATCTGAAGTCGAACTTTAATTCGAATAAAATCGTCATGAACTTCGCCTTAATTGATTGAGGCTACTTGGAATTCGGTTGAAGTTCGTTTTTTAAGGGTTAACAAATTTTAAAAGCGTAGCATTCCTCCCGCCCGGTGCCGCGTAGCACTCCATACCATTTTCCGAGCGGCGAGTGATGCAAGCCAATGCCATCATTGAGTGAGCCATTCATATGAGAAAAAGGTGGAAGCGTCCAAGATCATAGTAGAAACCATATTATTGAAGACGTGGGCAAATCCCAACCATAGTGGCATGTCCAAGATGAATCCCCAATCAATTTTATGATATGCTTTATCTATGTTAATTTTAATAAAGACATAGTCTTTTCTAGTTTATGTAAGTCATTCCATTGTCTCCTAAGTAGTTATGATAGTGTCTACAATAAATCTTCCTTACAAAAATCTTGTTTGTTATGTCTTAGAAATCTAAGAAGAAACACTTTGAATGTTAAGGAAAGAGATTTTATAATTATTTTGCAAGAGACATTTAATAGAGTAACAAGAACAAATTAATGGTTGTGTTTCTTATAGATATTTTTGAAATCACCTTGATTAAATTTCGATACATAAAATAGAAAACTTTCCTTGAATGAAGGTTGCTCTTGTGTCCATTTTAAATAAGTCGTTATCCATTTTAAATAAATCATTATTTATCATCTTCCATATAGCGTGCCTATTTTAAATAAATCATTATTTACCATCTTCCACATAGTGATCCGGATTTTATGAGCAGAACGAAATGAATACAGATTATTAACAGGTGCTTAACACAAAATAACAGAGATACAATAAAACTGGTTTTCTATTCAATAACGAAATAAGCTGAAACTGTAAAATGCAACGGAAACAAGCTTGCTGGAATGGTGGCGACTTATCTCTGAGAAGAGATGTGACAACAACGCGCATTCGTAAGAAGAAGGTTACAATGAGGCTCTGAAGGCCTTTTTACAATAAGCAAGAATGCCAAAAACCCTAGACATCCAAAAACCTAACCCTAGGAGATGAAATGCCAAAAGTCATGTGGGCCCCGTTTGGGTAAGCTAGTACATCAACTTCCCGGGGTCGTAACTTTTGCATATGATCTCCGTTTTAGGCGTGTGATAGCCCATTGGAAAGGTATCGTTGAGGAGATTCATTTGGGGGGAATCAATTATGTCTTTGGCTATCATTGAGGAGCTCGATACCGAAAAACCTTCATTTAGGCCCTCAAAATGGCCCCGAAAGTAAAAACTGCTAAAAATAGTAAATTGCCAAAAATGACAGAAAATTGTTTTGAGCTAGTTGGAAAAGGTGGGTGGCCACCGATATCCATCTGGATCATTCCTCCCTCCTTAGGAAGCAATGGTCTCCATTGCGTTGAGGTCCCCCATTAGATGAGGAATTTTCTATTGAATTTGGCCCCGGGTGAGCCACTTGCCTTGGTGCAGGAGCTGCCCTACCTTGACGACTCGATAAAGCTGGATCCTTTGTTGTCGAGTGCCCTTGATCTGTTTGTCCACAATCTAATCATTGGATGCATGTTGTATGCAGTCGGGGTTGAGCTCTGTTGGTGTCAGTTGTTCTGCTACTTCTGAGGTGTCCAATAATGGTGGGAAATAAGGGCGAAGAAGATCCACGTTGAACACTGGGTGCAGGCCAAGGAAAGGAGGAATGTTGAGCTCAAAAGAATTACCCCCCCATGGCCTTGGTGATAGTGTACGATCCATAACGGAGTGGGCGAAGCTTCCGATGGGGTCATGTAAGGCGCTCTTTTTGCAAGTGCAACCAAACTTTGTCGCCCACCTGAAACTTATGTGGCACCTGATGTTGATCACGGCACTATTTGTACTTGTCATTGGACTTCTGTAGGATATCCTGAACCTGTTGGCGGATGTGTTGGATCCGCTCAATGAACAGGGTGGCTTTGTCAGCTTCAGTTGGAGCAGGAGATGAGACAGTCGAGGTGACCACAAGGGGAAGTGCAACATCTATGGGACTCAATGGTTGGAATCCCAACCCCACTTGAAAGGGGTTGTGGCCGGTTGAGCTATGCAAGGCTCGGTTGTAGCTATGTTGGACATAAGGAAGGCTCTCATCCCATGTGCGAAGGTTCTTTGAATTATACATGCGAAGAATATGCACAATCATTCGATTTACAACCTCGATTTGGCCATCTGTTTGGGGGTGGAAGGTCGTGGATTTGGTGAGCTTGGTGTCCAGCAGTGACCAGAGGCTCGACCAGAATGTGTTGAGAAATCGACTATCCCGATTTAAGACAATGGTTTGTGGGATTCCAAAATGTACCCAGACTCGTTCAAAGAAGAGCTTGGCAATGGCCTCTGCTGTGATGCTCTTCTTGCAGGCAACCAGAATCCCCATCTTAGAAAAGCGATCAACAACCACAAAAACACAGTCATTTCCCTGCTTGGTGGATGGGAGGCCCGACATGTAGTCCATTAAGATGGATTCCCATGGCCTGTCAGGAGTAGGAAGAGGGGTGTACAAGCCCTATTTCTTAGTGGTCAGTTTGGAAATAGCGCAGACAGTTCAGGACATGATATACTTTTCGACCTCCTGTTGAAGTTTCGGCCAGTAGAAATGTTTCTGTAGCATCGCCACTGTCTTTTCGACACCGAAGTGTCCTGCCACCCGACTGTAGTGGGCTTCCCATATCAGCTTCGCTCGCTCGCTTGATGGAACACATATATGGCCCAGACGACACAAAAACCCATCATGAAGATGGAAATTATTGACAACTGCATTTGCACCCAACATTTGGTAGGTGGTGGTGAAGTCAAGGTCTGTCTCATAGAGTTGGGGCCATCCATATGTCTCATGGCCGCAAGAGTCTAGCACCATGGTGAGTGCTGCGACTGGCTGTCTGCTAAGGCAATCAATGACGTGATTGGTGCTTCCTGTTTTATACTTGATGTTGAGGTGGAATTGCTGCAAGTATGTGGAACACTTTTGATGGCGGTCATTTTGCAGTTTTCCCTATGTCTGCATGAACTACAGTGGCTTATGATCAGTGTGGATGACTGTTTTCTTCCCAAGAATGTAATGTCTCCACTGGCGACATGCTTGAACAATGGAGTACATTTCTTTGTCATAAGTAGGGTACTTACGGACAATATCTGACAATGTCTCACTATGATAGGCCATGGGGTGGTCGTGCTGAGTGAGAACGGTGCCCACGACATAGTCTGAAGCATTTGTCTCGATCTCAAAGGGATGTTGCAGGTTTGGTAGTGAAAGTACTAGGGCTGAGCACAAGCGCTGCTTCAAATCATCGAACGCTTGTTGTTGGGACCGGCCCCATGCAAATTTCACCTTACCACCACCCCTGTTTATTTGGATGAGGACCCATGCAATATGGGAGAAACCCAACACGAATCTGCGGTAGAAATTAGCAAGTCCCAAGAAGCTCCGAAGCTCAGTGAGTGTTGTTGGGGCTGGCCAGTCACGGATGACTTGGATCTTGGCTGGATCCACATGTACGCCATGCTGATCAATGATGTAGCCCAGGTAATGGACCCTGTCCATGCTGAAGGAGAATTTTTCCAAGTTGGCGTATAGCTTGTGCTACCACAGGGTGTGCAGAACCTGCTGAATATGCTGCAAGTGTTCATCCCAAGTCTTGTTGTAAATTAGAATGTCATCCAGATACACCACTACAAAAGTATTGGTGAATGGTCACAGGATATCATCCATCATCCTCATGAAAGTGGTTGGAGCATTTTTCAAACCAAAGGGCATGCCCAACCATTCAAAAAGTCCTTCCTTTGACTTGAAGGCGGTCTTCCATACATCTGTCTGTTCTATCGGGACCTGATGGTAGCCAGACTTTAGATCAATCTTACTGAAGTATTTGGCCTCCGTGAGTTGATCAAGGAGGTCATCAATTCGGGGAATCGATACTGGTTTCTGACAGTGATTTTATTCAGAGCCCGGTAATCAATACAGAGTCGCCAGGTTCCATCTTTCTTCTGTACCAGCACAATTGGGCTCCCGCAAGGTGATGAGCTAGGGCATATGTGCCCCTTGTGGAGCAGTTCTTGGATCTATCTCTTGATCTCCTCATTCTCTAACAAAGAGCGACGATAAACTGGCCCATTGGGCAGCAGTGCACCGGGGGTCAGATCGATGGGGTGCTTGACTTGGCAGTGCAGAGGTACCTCTGTAGGTGAGGAGAAGATATACGAGTATTCTTCCACGACCTTATCTACTTGATTCTGCTATGTGGAGAGGTCGGCCACAGAGACCCTGGATGTGACCGCGATCTTTCACTTATTCTGAGAGCGAATCACAAAGAAGACAAACTTTCCCGTCTGAGAGATGACCTTCCTACATTGCTTAGCAGAGATCTAGGAAATAACACTAGGTGGGACTACCTCGGGTATCCTGTACAATTTCTTGTTCAAAGTAATAATAACACTATGAGGCCTAGACTCACATACATCATGACGTTTCCATAAATAAGGTTGGCCCAAAAGAACATCACAAAATTCAAGAGGAGAAACATCACACAATACCTCGTCTTTGAAGGGATTGATGCCATACGACAGTCGACACTGTTGGCCGATGCAGAGATCGCTTCCTTGGCAGAGCCTTCCAATGGTGTAGGGTTGTGGGTGCGACGTTGTTGGCAGGGCTAGCTGCTTGATGACCTCTACTGAGATGATGTTCTTCTGGCTACCGCTATCAACGATGAAGTGCAACGGGGTGCTTTTTACCCACATCTGTGAATGGAAGAGACACTCTCCTTCTTCTGGCTCATCTGGTTCACCAGGCTAGATCTTGGTGGTAGCAACGGTGGCACTGGGTTTCGCGTCAATGATCCGTCTTCCCTTTTATGGTTTTGTCTTAGAGTCAGAATCTGCATCTGATTCAGAGGCTTTCACTTCAACCACCAGTGACTACTTTGAGCGACAGTCAGTAGTGTTATGCCAAGGGCTCTTATGGAAGTCGCACCACTTCCCGGTATCTTTCTTTGTCTTTCCGGTGTCCTTCTTTGCTTGCGGCTTGTACTGGTTGTCTTGATACTGTCCATATTTGCTCTAACCTTTGTTCGGTGGGTTGGGGCCGCCCTTTCCTGGCTTTTGTTGTGAGGGGTTACCAGGCCCAAATTGCCGCGTCTTTTGTTTGAGCTTCTGCTCGATTTTGATGGCATATCGGTAGGCCACGCCCAAGGATGAGATGTCTAGAAATTCCATTTCAGTCTGGATGTATCTATGTAGAGCACCGCGATACTTGAGCACCATATGTCGCTCCAAATCTTTGATACCCAACTTGGTGCGCAAGGTATGGAAGATATTTGTGAAATTTGGCACTGCTTGGTCTCTTTCTTGTTGCAGTGTGATCCATTTGGTATACAGGTCATCATAACTTCCGATATGGTAGTATTGTTTCTTAATATCATCCCTGAAGGATTCCCAGGTGGCCGTGACTAAAAATAATGAGGTTTCCTCTGTTTCCTTTTGTTCACAGAAAGTTTCCCACCAATCTTTGACATGGGGAACGACTTTGAGGAGTGCAAAAGTAATCTTTTCTCTATTTGAAAATTTATGAACAAAAAAATACCCTTCTAGTAGATTCAACCACTTGTCTACAGCATCTGCGTCTATCTGACCTTCAAATATAGGAATATCAAAGTTTATTTGTACCTTGAAGGGGGTGGCGCCTCCATTCAAAGAAGATGCATCGCCTGTTGGTAGTCGTCGAAGGATTTGCGCGAAACTATCCATCATCTCGTTCCTCTGTTGCGTGAGGGATTCCTCAATCAACAGTTTGAAAGGATCTCTTGTCCTGTCATCTTTCTTTTCTCCTGCCATGGGAGGTTGCTTGGGCATGTGAGAGCTTCTGTCCTCAAGAGAAACAAGATCAAGACCCAACTCTTTGTACTCCGACCTCGTTGGGGACATGCATTAAGACGACAAGGAGCAGACCGCTCTGATACCACTGATCTAGATTTTATGAGCAGAACAAAATGAATACAGCTTATTAGCAGGTGATTAACACAAAATAACAGAGATACAGTAAAACTGGTTTTCTATTCAATAACAAAATAAGCTGAAACTGTAAAATGCAGCGAAAACAAGCTTGCTGGAATGGTGGCGGCTTATCTCTGAGAAGAGATGTGACGGCATCGCGCATTCGCAAGAAGAAGGTTACAATGAGGCTCTGAAGGCCTTTTTAAAATAAGAAAGAATTCCAAAAACCCTAGACATCCAAAAACCTAACCCTAGGAGATGAAACACCAAAAGTCATGTGGGCCTCGTTTGGGTAAGCTAGTACATCAACTTCTCGGGGTCGTAACTTTTGCATACGATCTTCGTTTTAGGCGTGTGATAGCCCGTTGGAAAGGTGTCATCGAGGATATTCATTTGGGGGGATAAATTATTCCTTTGTCTATAATTGAGGAGCTCTATACCAAAAAACGTTCATTTAGGCCCTCAAAATGGCCCCGTAAGTAAAAACTGCTAAAAATAGTAAATTGCCAAAAATGTCAAAAAATTGTTTTGAGCCAGTTGGAAAAGGTGGATGGCCACCGATATCCATATGGATCACATAGCCTTGTAAAATTCAAAGGAAATCCTTGAAACCCAACAATTTTAGGAAATCCTTGAAACCCAACAATTTTCCATTCTCACTTTATTTAAGGAAAATAATGACTTAGAAATTTCTTTATTTAAAGTATCCTTTGCCCATTTTAAATAAATCATTATTTACGATCTTCCACATAGCCTTATAAAATTCGAAGGGAGTCCTTGAAACCCAACAATTTTCCATTTTCACTTTATTTAAGGAAAATAATGACTAAATGTGATTGGAAATTTCTTTGTTTAAAATATCCCTTTGCATAGAAAAAAATTATGGGGTACTAGATCATGACATTCGAGTCTCGCTTTTCTAAATGAGTCAAAAGCTTAATAAAGTGAGAATATGGTTTGAAAGTGAATATTAAAAATATTATTTATTGGAGATAGATCTTGTTACAATGAGCCATCACACCTATTGATACCAAAAACTTTCTCCAAAGCTTGCTTTCTCTTCAAGAAGTCAAATTCAAATTTGAAAGATTAAGCACCTTCTTGAATCCAAAGATGTCATTTCTCGATTCTATCTCCTTTAGAAATAGACTCCTCCTCGCTTCAAATTAAGTGCTTAATCTTTGCAACTTTGTCTTAGAGGGATCAATTGAATATGACTCCCTAAGTATCTAGCCTATTTATATTTATATTTCTTATTCCACTATAGGTTATCAATTTTCCCTAACTAATAATGGATTTGATATGTAAACCATCTTGTATATTTCAATGGTTAACTCATAAAAATGAATCTACCATTATGGTTACCATAGTGAGATTATGTTCAATTGCACAAGTAATTTTTATTTTTATTTTAGTGACTTGATATGGAAGAAAACACACCAAATGGATTAAGAGTGAGAGACACTTTGGAACACAAGATTTTGTTTAAAAAAGGGGTACAATCATGCAAGGTCGAATGCCTTTAGGACATTCACTCACATCATAGATCAAGTATATTGACACTAGTGTTTATATCATTAAAAACCTTTAAAGAGGAAAAATAATGTATGGCACAAAGGGAAATTGATTAATGAAAGATATTAATTTGCATGTCTCACGTCGATCATCAACAAATAATCCTCCATGTTCTTTGAATTGACATCATCGAGTAATTGAGTGTCAAGCCATGGATCAAGTGTTTTTAATATCAAGGAGATGTTCAACCATCGGATCACACATTTATAGAACATGATTGTGACCATCTGATTAATAAAGTACAAAGAAAACTAAAATTACATTATACCTAAAATCACATTTGACAAAATTGAACTTAAATTGACTCCAACTATAAAAATTTCTTAACATCCCCATTTAAGAACAACTTTGGATATGACTAAAGGATTTACAAAGTGATAGAAGGGGAAAAAATGAGACACTATAACTATCCCCCTTTAATGAAAAATTCCTAAACTCATAACATAGACTGAAGCTTCAAGAACATGACTTTTATTAAGGTCTTTAATAAAATGTCGACAACTTGATCATCTACCTAGAAAATCACTTCAAGTACTCAATCCCAAATAATCTTTTGAATGAAGTGAAAGTTTGGATTGATTCTTCATTTCAATGATGTTGAACTGGATGTTGAGCAAGTTGAACGACACTATGACTATTATGTTGCCACTAGAAACCATCGTGTATAAGGTCATGAACATAACTTACAAGTATGAGAATTTGGTCGCCTACTCTTTAAATTTGTATAAAAATTAGGGTCATAATGTCATATAGAATATCTTGAGTCAATTAGAAATATATTCATTTTTTCATACCAATCCCAAGGAGCTTATTTGAGACCATAGTGGGATTTCTTAAGTCAATAGACTAGATTGGAGTCACTTTGAACAAACCTAAGAGTTTGTTCCATGTAAAATTATTCTTGCAAATTTCCATGCAAGAGGACAAAGTTAATATGTCCATTTGATGGAACTCCCATATTTATGAAGCTGCAACAATAAGAACTAGGAGAACGAAGTTAATTTTGTTGACAAGGGAAAAACGTTTGTGTATAGTTAATGTCTTGTACCTGTGGAAAATATTTGAAGACTATTTTTTCCTTATGTTTAATTTCAATGCCACCATGCGTCTATTGTATGATTAGTTATGTAAACCTATTTACAAATTATATATTTTCTTCCTTAGGTAAGTGGGACTAGATCACAAGTTTTTTACAAAACAAAAAAATAGGGTATTCGCACATAGGACAAACATCTTAAGCAACCACTCACACAACTAGATAAAATGTCAGTACTCCAATGTTTTTTCTTAGTTAAAAACCTCTAAAAGGGAAACAGTCCATGGCCTCAACCAATGTGGTTGCTGATCCAAGTGGATATCTGTGGAAACCCACCTATTCCAACTTCTCAAAACAATCTTCTGGAAATTTTCTATTTTTAGCAGTTTTTCAGTTCCTAAACTTTCGAGTCCATTTTGAGGGCCTAAATGAATGTTTTTCGCTATCGAGCACCTCAAATATAGACAGAGGATCATATTGATCCCACAAAATGAATCTCCTCAATGATACCTTTCCAACAAGCTATCATGCGCCCCAAAGAGAGATCACATGCCAAAGTTACGCCCCTGGGAAGTTGATACACCAAACTATCCAAAACGGGGTCCACAAAATTGTTGGCTTTTCATCTTTTGGGGTTAGGGTTTTGGATTTTCTTTATTAAAAATGCATTTAGAGCCTCATTGTAATCATGTTATTATGAATGCGAGTAACCATCACATCTCTTCTCAGAGATAAGTTTCCATCATTCTAGCGAGTCTTTCACTCCGTATTTCTATAGTTTTGTACATTTCGCTCATTAATAGAAATTGTGTATTATTGTATATCCGTGTCTCTTGTTATATATCCCATATATATATATGTTATATTATTTTCTCCCTTGCAATATCTTTGTATATTTCTTTTTTATATCTCTTCTCTCGTTTTGTGTAAAAAATAATCTTGATTAGTGGCATCCGAATAAGCAACTCACGAAGGTTCAGATTCAGCAAATGATTTTCCCTCTCCCCTGGGCACTCAACACAATGGAGACCAATGATTCCTAAGGAGAGAGGATTGATCCAGGTGGATATCATTTTCCACCCAACTATTCCAACTAGCTCAAAATAGTCTTTTGGCAAATTAGTATTTTTAGCAATTTTTCAGTTCCTAAACTTCCAAGGCCATTTTGAGGGCCTAAATGAAGATTTTTCGTGATAGAGAACTTGAAATGTAGGAAAAGTCTCATATAGCGCCTCCAAAATGAATTTCCTCTACGATACCTTTCCAACGATCTATCGTGCGCCCCAAACAAAGATCGTATGCCAAAGTTATGCCCTCAGGAAGTTGATACACCAAACTACCCAAAACGGGGTCCACAAAACTGTTGGCTTTTCATCTTCCGAGGTTAGGGTTTTGGATTTTATTTATGTTAAAAAGGCCTTTAGAGCCTCATTTTAATCATCTTCTTGTGAATGCGATTATCCATCACATCTATTCTCATAGATAAGCCACCACCATTATAATGAGTCGTTCACTCTGTATTTCTACAATTTTGTACATTTCACTTATTAATAGAAATTGTGTATTACCATATATATGTGTCTCTTGTTATATATACCATATATATATGTTATATTATTGGCTCTCTTGCAATATATCTATATATTTCTTTGTTATATCTCTGCTCACATTTCATGCTGAAAATAATCTGGATCAATGGTATTTGGATAAGCAACTCACCAAGGTTCAGATTCAGCAAATGATTTTCCCTCTCCCCTAGGAACTCAACGCAATGGAAACCATTTCTTACTAATGAGGGAGGATTGATACAAGTGGATATCGGTGTCCACCCACCTATTCCAATTGGATCAAAACAATCTTCTAGAAATTTACTATTTTTAGCAGTTTTTCAGTTCCTAAACTTTTGGGGCCATTTTGAGGTCCTAAATGAAGTTTTTTCGCGATCGATCACCTAAAAAATAAAATTAATCTTCAAAGGCTCATATTGAGTCCCCAAAATTAATCTCTTCAATGATACCTTTCCAATGAGCTATCGTGCGCCCCAAACAAAGATCGTATGCAAAAGTTACGCCTCCGAAAAGTTGATACACCAAACTACCCAAAACGGGGTCCACAAAATTGTTGGCTTTTCATCTTCCAAGGTTAGGGTTTTGGATTTTATTTATGTTATAAATTCATTTATAGCCTCATTGTAATCATATTCTTGCGAATGCGAGTAGCCATCACATCTCTTCTCAGAGATAAGATGCCACCATTCTAGCGAGTCTTTCACTCTGTGTTTCTACAGTTTTGTACATTTCGCTCATTAATAAAAATTGTGTATTACTGTATATATGTGTCTCTTGTTATATATATTATATATCTATGTTATATTATTTGATCTCTTGCAATATCTCTCTATATTTCTGTGTTATATCTTCGCTCTCACTTCGTGCCAAAAATAATCTGGATCACCCACTTGAGGAAATATACTAATGCAAAAGAAAATTTTGTACATAAGAGTCTATCACAGTCGATCGTTAGCAAATGACCCTCCATTCTCTTTAAATAGAGATCAAGGACCAATAGGGTGTTAAATCATGGGTCAATATAGCTATTAGTGTTGAGGAGAATATGAGTTGTAGGATCACTTTATGTCTAGAACATATTGTGACCATCATATTGTATAGCTACAAATGCATACTAACGAAACACACATTTACCTAAAGACACATTAGACCAAATTAATATTAACTAAATCCTAAGTGTATAGGTATCCTAACACCCCCCCTTAACAACAACTTGGGATATGATTGAAGGATTTACAAAAGTTGTACAATATGATAAGGAAGAAAGCATTAGAGCCTATCCCCCTAATGACAACTTCTTGAACTCCTAACATAGATCAAATTTTGGAAAACTTCGCTTCCATAAGAGACTTTGTGAAAATGTCAGCAACTTGATCATCTGTAGGGAAAAATAACACTTCA
>ML783936.1:1085947-1123612 GCA_009831015.1 Picea engelmannii | reverse complement strand
TCCAAGTGGGAGATTGTTGGTTGTGGAGCCTGATTATCTTCCTGATTCATAGGTCCTTGCTTTCAGCCGTGTTTATACCCCATGAAGTATTTACACCCCAGAAGTATGTACACTCTTCCACGCGGGGGAGTGCAGAGGGGGGGGTACCCCCTCTGCGGGGTCCGGGGGGTCCATCCCTCTGGCTGGGGGGTCTGGGGGCAAGCGGGCCCCCAGCGGGGGTTCAGGGTCAGCGTCCCCCGATGGGGGTTTGGGGGCGAAGCCCCCGAAGCAAAAATTGACTTATAAAAGTATATTGTAATTTCATTGTAAATCTGGACCGTTCATTATAAGGTCGCAGATCTAACGGTAGAGATTATGTTAGGGTTTTTTCCCTAGAAGGCAACCCTCTTTTATGACGAAAATGTATTGCGGCTATGTACGAGGGTGAATATTGTATTCTGAGAGAGGAGACTGTGAGAGAAAGAAGAGGAAGTTACATCGGGTTTTGCTGTAGGTTGTATCCCTTCATTTGCTGGATAATAATAAAGCAAGGACCTGGCAATTTCTCCGGTGGACGTAGCCCACACTGGGTGAACCACGTAAATCTATGTCTCTCTTGTATTGTGTGTCTTCTGTGTTCTTGTTTCTGCATTTGTTTTATTTTATTGCTCCGCGGTCCTGTTTTTCTAACAGTGTGCACCCTTGCACTACCTCTCCTGAGCTCAACGGACCCTTTCTCCCGGAGACCCAAAAAAACTGGAAGTGTAAGGGTGCATACATGAGTGTAAGGATTATTGTAAGTACTCATTGATACATCTAAAGTTGTGAAAGTCTGAGGTAGCATGAAGGGTTGACGGATAAAGTTTCATAATTACAATACAAAAAAACCCTAAATTATGAGGTTTACACGGGCTAACAATGTATTAGGGTGCATACATACGCGGGCTAACAATGTATTAGGGTGAATACATACGTGGGATGGAAGTGTATTAAAGTGTGTACATGAGATTAAAGCCATAGAAACTTGAGAAGATGAAGATGACGAGGTTCTATATTCTGAGATCAAGCTCCCAGGAAGGTCTACAGTGATCAGATACATCAGATCTATCCGTTGGTTCAAAAGTTATGTCTTATTTCTATGAGTAGTTGGATTCTGATGTATGCATGAGAAATGTTTATGGATATTTGAGGATTCTCCCTAGAGAGATTAGTGGTTGTATGGGATCTTCTCTATAAGTGAGATCTACAGAAATACAGTGTTGGTATAATCAATATTTATCATTAATACTTCTTTTTAGAGTTGAGGCACATCTTTTATTTCTTGGCATATGGCTAAGGTTTTTTATTGTGGTACATGGTTGAGAGATTGTATTTGTGAAGTGGTTGATGTATTGAGAGGCTAAATATCAATAAGGGTTTGATGTCTAGATCATGTGAGGGTTATTATACTTCTTCATGATTACACACACTTATATGGCACATGACTAGAGAGAGACATAAAGTTTTTGGGTAAAGGTTATGTATGAGGATGCATGAAAAGGATATAGTTACAGTCTAGATATAGTGACAGGTTGCAGATCTATGTGAAAGAAGTTGCAGAGGGTCATATGTTTTCAGAAGATATAAAACTCTAGTTTTGATAAGGTATACAGAGGATGCAGAACATACAGGACACATACATACGCAGGATATTGTATGTATAGGGCGTGTACATACACATGTTGCAGAACTACAGGTCGTGTATCTATTGTATACTAGTTTTCATAGGGTATACATAGGTTGCATAACATACAAGACGCGTACATACGCATGTTGTTGTATGTATAGGGAATGTACATACGCATGTTGCAGAACTACAAGTCACGTATCTATTATATTTGGTTGATACATGTTCATTTCAGGTACATATTGATTGCAGGGAAGTTGTACAGGTTGGATGCAGGTCAGTGGTATAGGTTGGTACAGTTTTACAGTGGTATATCTCACAGTGATTGTGTGACAGTGGTTCCATCATTCTACTTCTATGCCAGGGAGGTTGGACGAGGCAAGGATAGGTGGTTGTAAACACATTTCGATTGTAGCTGAAGAACATAGGGGGTTGTAGCCTCCTTCTATTTGTAGTCAAAGAATTGGGGAGTTGGAGCTTCCCTCAGGTTGTAGCCTAAGAAACTAGGGGGTTGGAGCCTCCTTCCAGTTGCAGCTGGAAAACAAAGAAAGTTGCTGCTTCCAATGAATGTAATTCTTAAATACATATAATAAAAACCATTATGTGGTTTTCTCCCGCTTTGGGTTTCCACGTAAAAACATCGGTGTACTATGTATGTGTATGATTGCTCATTTGTTCATTGTTTATTTACTCTGCAACTATTGGATGATAATGCTACATTGATATAACACTTGCATTTTGTGATAAAAAATTATTAAATTTCTCTATTATTGATTCACCCCCCCTCTCAGTAATCCAACAATTGGTATCAGAGAAGGTTCCTTCAGAAATCAGTTTAACCACTGAAAGGTGGATCATGTAGAGAAACAACATGTATAAAAATGGAATACCACAGTTTGATGGACAAAAGTATGCCTTTTGGAGCAAAAGGATGAAAACATATATACAGGCACAACGATTTGAAATTTGGCAATTAGTTGTAGATGGATACAAAGAACCAACAGTTCTATAGACAAATGAAAGAGCAATAAAACTCCATGAAAATAATTCCAAAGCCACAAATAAACTTTTGAATGGTATTTGTGAATCGATATACACCAAAGTTATACATTTTAAATCCGCTAAAGAGATTTGGGACAAACATCAAAATATTTATGAAGGAGATTCAAAAGTCAAAGCAGCAAAGATTCAAACTTACAGAGGTTAGTTCGAACAACAGATGAAGGAAGATGAGAATATTGCAACTTACTTCTTATGAGTCGATGAAACAATAAATTCAATCATAGGATTGTGAGAAGAAATTAAAGAACCTGTAATTGTTCAATATGTACTAATATCTCTTCCTATGAGATTTGATCCTAATATATCAGCACTAGAAGAAAGAGTATATCTAGACTCAATAAGCATGGATGAACTACATGGAATCTTCACAACATATGAAATGAGAATTGAACAATAAAATCTAGATATAAAAGAAGCAGATTTCAAAGAATCCAAAAGTTCAAAGCAAAAGGGAAAGCAAAAGGAAAAAGAGCATAACAACAACAATGACATCTCAGAAGATGATAAAGAAGTGGCCAACTTTGTCAGAATATTGAACAAGGGAACCAACGACAGATATAAATGTAAGCTTCCATTGATTTGTTTTAATTGTGATGGTATTGGTAATTTTGATAACAAATGTCCTCATAAGAAAAATAAGAGGAATGATGAAGATTAATCAAAGGTCAAACAAACATATAAAGGAAAAAGAACCACAAAGAAATATTTCAAGAAAATATTATGCACCAAAGAAGACATCTCTTCATCAGATGATGATGAAGTCAATGACAATGAGACAACAAGAGATCTTTTCATGGTAGTAGAAGACTCTGATCAATAATACACCAAAGAATAATATGAAGAGGCAGAAGTTGACTACCGAAAAGAATTGTTGAGTGCCATAGAAGTTATAAGAAGAGAAAAGAATAAAAAGAATAAGTTACAAGTGGAACTAGACAAGAAAGAAGATATTCAGGAACCAGAACAAATGATCACAAATTTGAAGGTTCAAATGGAAGAAGAAAAACGAATTGAAGAAGCACTCAAATAACAACTAGAAGAAAGAGACAGGATCACTGGAAATTTGGAAGCAGATTGTCACATTAAGAAAGGATCTTCATAAGAAAAATATGTAGAACAAATCAAAAGTTTTGGATGACATTATCAACAGTCAAAAGCCTCATCATGACAAGTCTGGAATTGGATAAAATCAGACAGAAAAGGGATCAAGCTCCAAAACAATAGAACAATAAACATATCCAAAATCTATGCAGAAACAATAAAAGGGGATAGGAAGACCTATAAGGAAGATTACAGGGACACTCCTCCATCGAGAAGATTCATATTTCAGAATCAAATATCTACAGAAACAGATAGGCCTTAGGAAGAAGAAAGATTCATAAGAGTAACTCCTTTCATAATATCTTCAACTCCTAGGTATCAAACTATAATTTTTTGTTTTTGTTATGTGTGCAATAAGTTTGGACATAAAGTTCTGAATTGCAGAGATAACATTAGGAACATAAACAAAATTTGAAAGTCATACACAAAAGGGTTATCCAAGAAGGCCTAGTTAAACACAGAGAAGAAGTTACAACAGGTTTGAATCATTGAGCACTGAAGTGGAATGATACAAGTGTAACAACTTTGTACACATGGACAAATATTTTGGAATGACGGTCCCTCCTACAGAAACACAACAAAACAACAACAATCACAGACAGGAACCTCAGAAGAGGACATGGATAAGAAAGCATAATCAATATAGCAATGAAGAATGCACACTTTCTCTACAAGCTAAGAAGAAAAAACGTGGTTGGTATGTTGACAAGGTGATAAAGACAAGTTTCTTACATTAAGAAAGGAAAGAGATGGATTAGTCTCCTTCGAAAATGATGATTCAGCTAAAATCATTGGAAATGGCACAGTCAGAATTGGAAACAAGAATACCATGGAAAAAAATGTTCTACCGATAGAAGATATGAAACATAATCTTCTAAGTGTAAGTCAAATTTGTGACCAAGGTCATAAAATTACTTTCGATTCAAAAAAGTGCGAGATAAGAAAAGAAGGTTCAGGTAAATTGATTGCAATAGTTGCAAGAACTTTAAGCGACATATATGTATTAAGTGAAATTGGAAATGAAAAATGTTGTCTAGGAAAGGAAGATGAAGGTTGGCTATGGCACAGAAGAATGGGTGACATACATTTTGACAACCTTGTCAAAGTCAACAGAAAGGAAGTAGTTAGAGAAATTCCCCAGATCACAAAACCAACCAACACTTTATGCAAGCATTGTCAACAAGGAAAGTAAACAAAGACCAGGTTCAAATCAAAGGAATACTCAATGACAATACCACTAGAAAATTTTCATACTGATCTAGTTGGACCAACTACAACAAAGGGTTTAAAAGGTGAAAAATACTTTATGTTATTATTTGATGATTATACAAGAATGACTGCGGTTTTCTTTCTTAGGAATAAGTCAGAATCTTTTGAAAACTTCAAGGTCTACAAGGAAATGGTTGAAAATGAAATGGATTCAAAAATAAAATGTTTGAGATTTGATAATGGAGGAGAGTTCACTTCAAAGGAATTTATGGACTTCTGCAACAATCATGGAATAAAAAGGCAATTCTCTATTGCTAGGACACCTCAACAAAATGGAGTTGTTGAAAGAAAGAATATGACAGTATAATAAATGGTTCAAACAATGCTAATGGATTCCAAATTGACAGATATTTTTTGGACACATGCAATGCATACAACATTTCACATTCAAAACAGAGTAATGCTCAGTAACAACAATGACAAAACTCCCTACGAGCTATGGAAAGGAAGAACAACAAATGTGAATCACTTCAGAGTATTTGGAAGCAAATGCTACATCAAAAGAGAAGATGGAAGAATGGAAAAGTTTTACTCTCATGTGGACAAAGGAGTACTCGTTGGTTACTCAAGTACACAGAAAGCATACAAGTGTTACAATCTGAGGTTGAACAAAGTTGTGGAAAGAATCAATGTAACAATTGATGAAATAGGTGGATGAGAATTAAAGGAAGAAGAAAATGAATCAATGGAACAACTTTATGAAGAAGAAGAAGAAGTATAAGGGGAAGATGAACAAGATTAGATAGAAGTAGAAGAGCAAGTTTAGCAAGTGTCTCCAAAGACACCTAGCAAACAATTACAGAAGAATCATCATTCAGATCATATTATTAGAAACAAAGATGCAGGAGTTGAGACTAGAACAAGAATTTTTTCGCTAGAGAAAATAAACCTAGCACTCTCATCTACGATTGAACCAAAGAGTTTTGAAAAGGCCAACAATGATAAATTCTAGAATAAGGCCATGGATGAAGATTTGGATCAAATAGATAAGAATGACACTTGGGAATTGGTTCCAAGACCAAAGAGTAAGAATGTAATTGGCACAAAGTGGGTATTCAAAAATAAATTGAATGAATATGGACATGTTACAAGGAACAAAGCTATATTGGTATGTAAAGGATACACACAGGTTGAAGGAATCAACTTTGAAGAGAATTTTTCCCCAGTTGCCATAATGGAAGCAATTTGATTGCTCCTAGCTTATGCATGTTCCAAGAATATTAAAGTATAGCAGATGGGTGTGAAATCATATTTTCTGAATGGGGAACTTGAAGAAGAAGTCTATATTGAAAAACCTGAATGATTTCTGTTGTCAGAGAATGCAGATTATGTGTGAAATTGAAGAAGGCCGTGTATGGTCTAAAACAAGATCCTAGAGCATGGTACTCTAGACTAGATAAATATATACAAAATGCAAGGTTCATAAAAGGAGGTGCAAACAACAACCTCTACATAAAGGTAACTCAAGATAGTATTTTATTAATTGAAGTTTATGTTGATGATATTATTTTTGGAAGCAATGATGACAGGTTAAGACAAAAATGTGCAAATGATATGCAGAATGAATTTGAAATGTCATTACTCGGAGAACTATCCTTCTTTTTGGGTCTTCAGATATGTCAAAGAAACCAAGGAATTTTTATTTCTCAAACTAAGTATATCATATAAATGATAAAGAAGTTTGGAATGGAAGATTGCAAACTAGTTACCACTCCTATGAAAACCAGTTGCAAGTTGAGAAAATATGATGATTCAAAGTCTACAGACCAGAGGAAATACATGTAAATGATTGGTAGCTTACTATATGTGACATCGTCCAGACTAGATGTAATGTAGGCCGTCTAACATGTGCCACGATTTCAAGCAACACCAAAGGAATCACATGTCGTAGAAGTGGAGAGGATTTTCAAATATCTCAAGGGAACAGAAGAGTTTGGATTATGGTATCCAAAAGGAAATGATCTATCACTTATTGCCTACACTGATGCATATTGGAAAGGTTGCATTGATGACCGATGAAGCACCAGTGGAGCAATGTTCTACTTGGGTGAGTGTTTAGTATCATGGCTAAGAAGGAAACAATCATCAATATCCTTATATACAATCGAAGCAAAGTATATTGCAGAAACAACATTTTGTACACAAGTTCTATGGATGAAACAAACTCTGACAAATATACAGGTTGAGTATGATGAGCCCATTCCAATCTATTGTGATAATACAAGAGCCATCAATATCTCAAAGAACCCGGTGATGCACTCCAAGATGAAGCACATTCCAATGAAGTATCACTTTCTATGAGAACAGGTTGCAGAGAAGAACATCAGAGTTGAATATGTGGGCACAAAATAACAAGTGACATAAATCTTTACAAAACCCATTCCAAGAGAAGCCTTTGAGTATCTTCATCAGAGACTCAGAGTAATTTCTACTCCAAAATGAATGCTTTTGAATGATTCTTATATGTCTTATATGTACAAGAGGAAGCACCATAAAGAGGCCAATTTAGGTTGGGATAAAATTTTCCAAGGGGAGTATCCCCAAGGATAGTTCAGTTAGGAGGAGAATCCTCGGATGGAAATATACCTTTTCCATTGATGCCAAAAGGGGAGAGATTTATCAGATGCAGAGCACAGAGGCATGGTTACAAGGGGAGAGATGGTCACAAGGGGAGCATGAGTGATATGACTTTGATATTGCATCAGAGTGTTTCCATCAATGACAAAGGGGGATATTGTTGATTAATTGGGTTGGTCATCATTGATGTCAACCCTTGAAGAAAGTCTGATAGTGAATTCCGGTAGCACAAAGGTTTGGGTAATGGGCCCAATTTTGTTTTATTGATAATGGTATGAGTTTTGACATATATTTAGGTAAGACTATTCTACATGGATAGTACATGTCATGTTATTTCTATTGGTATGTGGAACACCACATAAATCCTCACAGTTAGATAGTTATGGCCATGTGAAGTTGGAGAACCCTCGTGAGTCATCTAGAAGCCCCAAAAGGTCAAAGTAGTCAAAGTGGCTTCAAAGAAGAAATTATTTAAATAATAAAGTGAAGTGATGAGTGTACTATAAGTCAAAGTGGATGCAAAAGAGATTATTTAAATAATAAAGTTAATGGATAGCTTACTAATTATGGAAAGTGGTTAACTTGAGTGGACAAGTGGTTAGAAGTGAGTTAACCCTAAAATAAGGAAAGTGGGTTAAGATGGTTAAAAGGTAACCCTTTGAGGAAGCTACATGAAAGTATAAATAAGAGGCAAGGCTCTCTAATTTAATCACACTTGAGCACATTGAATATCTATTGTTGTGTAAGGATTATTGCAAGTACTCATTGATACAACTAAAGTTGCGAAAGTCTAAGGTAGCATGAAGGGTTGATGGTGAAAGTTTTGGAATTACAACGAATACAAAAATACCCTAAATTATGAGGTGTACACAGGATAATAGTGTATTAGGGTGTGTACATACATGAGATAATAGTGTGTTAGGGTGCAGACATATGTAGGATGGCAGTGTATTAGGGTGCATACATGAGAATAAAGCCATATAAACTTGAGAAGATGAAGATGTCAAGGTTCTATATTCTAAGATCAAGCTCCCAGGAAGGTCTACAGTGATCAGATACATCAGATCTATCCATTGTTTCAAGAGTTATGTCTTATTTCTATGAGTAGTTGGATTTTGATGTTTGCATGAGAAATGGTTATGGAGATTTGAGGATTCTCCCTAGAGAGATTAGAGGTTGTATGGGATCTTCTGTATAAGTCAGATCTACAGAAATACAATGTTGGTATAATCAATATTTATCATTGATACTTCTTGTTAGAGTTGAGGCACATCTTGTATTTTTTGGCATATGGCTAACGTTTTTTTTTGTGGTACATGGTTGAGAGCTTGTATTCGTGAAGTGGTTGATGTATTAAGAGGCTGAATCTCAGAAAGGGTTTGATGTCTAGATCATTTGAGGGTTATTATACTTGTTCATGATTACACATAGTTATATGGCACATGACTAGAGAGAGATATAGAGTTTTTGGGTAAAGGTTATGTATGAGGATGCATGCACATGATACAGTTACAGTCTGGATACATTGACATGTTGCAGATCTATGTGAAAGAAGTTGCAAAGGGTGAGAAGTTTTCAGAAGAAATAAAACCCTAGTTTTATTTCTTCTGAAAACAGACAGGGCGCGTACATATGAAGGCTATTGTATGTATAGAGAGCGTACATACGCATGTTGCAGAACTGCAGGTCGTGTATTTGTTTTATACTAGTTTTCAGAGGGTATACACAGATTGCATAACATACATGACATGTACATATGCATGATGTCATATATAGAGGACACATACATACGCATGTTGTAGAACTACAGGTCACGTATTTGTTCTATTTGGTTCATACATGTCCAGTTCAGGTACAAATTGATTGCAAGGAAGTTGTACAAGTTGGCTGTAGGTCAGTGGTACAGGTTGGCTGCAGGTCAATGGTACAGGTTGGTACAATTTTACGGTGGTATATCTCACAGTGATTGTGTGGCAGTGGTTCCATCATTCTACTTCTACGCCAGGGAAGTTGGATGAGGCAAGGACATATGGTTGTAGCCGCCTTCCGGTTGTAGCCAGAGAACATAGGTGGTTGTAGCCTCCTTCTGGTTGTAGCCAGATAATTGGGGAGTTGGAACTTCCCTCAGGTTGTAGCCTGAGAAACTAGGGGGTTGTATCCTCCTTTTAGTTACAGCTAGAAAACAAAGGAAGTTGGTGCTTCCAATGAATGTAATTCTTAAAGACATATTAGAAAAAGCATTCTGTGGTTTTCTCCCGCATTGGGTTTCCACGTAAAAATACTAGTGTACTGTGTATGCGTATGACTTCTCATATGTTCATTGTTTATTTACTCTGAAACTATTAGATGATAATGCTACATTGATATAACACTTCCATTTTGTGGTTAAAAATGATTGAATTTCTCTATTAATGATTCACCCCCCCTCTTAGTAATTCAACATGACTCTCTTTTAATACCATTCTTGTCTTCATTAGGTTTCTCATTCGGGACGAATAATGCATTTTTGGTAGTAATGGATTCTTGTCTCTCCTCCTTATCCCAAGGGAGGCCCATGGGAAAACTAGTTATTCTTTTGATGGAGGCTTCATTGATTCTAATTACTAGTCCCCTCATTATGGCCACATACTCCTGATCTTGTATATTCTTAAATTTGAGGGAAAATCCTATAGCCATCTCATCATTATACCCTTAGATTCTTTCAAAGCATCCCAACCAATTGCATTTTTGAAAAATTTCTAGAATTTTTGGATTATCATAAACCCTACAAGGTTTTGTTGGATCTCTTTGCTTAAACCTATCTCCCATGGTTGATGTTGATGAGTTGCTTTTTCAAAGATGATGAGTTAAGTCTTGGAAGGGAGGAAAAAATGAGGGGAAAACTGGTTATTTGTTTCCTATAGAGGCCTTGTTTAGAAAATGTGATAGCTCAGATTTTCTTTAGGTACTTATGGTGGTTAGGAAATTTCAGGAAGCATTTACTTGGGAAAAGAATTTTAGGTTCTTCAACAAATTCAAGACATAATAATATTTCTATAGTTGTTCCTGTAGGAACTTTATAATCAAATTTTTATAGGAATTGTGTTTTATAGGACTACATCATTCAGGTTTCTACAAGATACATTTAAGTTTTTCTCACAAACTCATTCAAATCCTAGTAGATTCGACTATGGGTGTACACAACATAGTAATATTGACAATATATAAGAAGAATTTAACACATGGAGAGTGATTTCTTTGCTATGAGGGTTTTAATGGTTACCTGTAACAAAGTGATTCTTGGAATGACTTCCCTCATTGATTTTTTGTTCTTTGGTCATCTTTCTTACCTGCAAGCATGTTCCCTCCTTAGCACAACTCAAATCAGCTAGATCTTACCCTCACAATTTTGAAATGGTGATTTGAATTCTTTTTACTCCAAGTTATGTCCAATTTTCGAATTAGACTATTGTCTTGTCACAATTGTCGATGTGATGTTTTAATTATTCCTTAATTTTTGTTCATGACTATTGGAATGAGCCTCCACTTAAATTACTTAACTCCACATACAAATTGAATCTTAGCACGAATTATCGCCACCACCCAACTGACAAGACGGGTAAACAACCTCATTTTCATCACCAAATTATACTTTTATACATGTTTTGACCATATAAAATAAGCATATATATTATTTCGTGAGTCTTAATGAATTTTTAGGAGGGAGGATGATTGTGTTACCTTTGTTAACTTTCCATGCATATGATTTTGTGTCTTCAATTGGCTGGAGTAATGATAGATTGTCTTGTTGTTCATCATTCAATGGTTGATTGAATGCTTGATGATTTTTAGGTCCCCTGCTTAACATTGGTGTTGAATACGTCCTTGTCAAGATGGGTGCTACGATTTTATTTCATAGAGAGATATCAAGTATCGTGGATTCCAAGCATTGTACAAGATACAAAGCATCCTATAGAACTGTATCTTTTTATGCTGAAAATTCTCTACACGATATAGAGTATCCTATAGAAATATGTTTTTTATATCCCGATGATTGTATCTAATGTAGGAATGGTTGGAGAGGCTTGTGTTGTTGTCGATATTAAAAATTGGTTTTTTGATGTTGATCCTAACCCTTGAATGCTTTCCATTATTTGTAGGAATGGTTCTATAGGTTGATCCTTTAGAATCTTGTAGGATGATCCTGTAGAAATCTGTAGGATAACCTTGTCAATTTATTTTATTGAAACAAAGGGTAAAATGAAAATCTTGAGTATGGAAAGTGGTATTGATGAATGAGAAAAGGAAAGAAAAAGGATTTATGCATAAAAATGATGGAAAGTGTTATGTATGGATGTTGAAGGAAAATAATCTAAAAATGCTTACTGTCCTTGTCCTTATTGAGATATTGTTGATTTTTTGATGATTTCCTTATTGTGCATATGGTTATATCAAATGAAGTGTTGGGTACCTGCAAAACAAAAAATTAGTATTCTAAAATATTTGTTCCCTTTTTTTCTTTTTCTTTTTCTTCTTCTCTTTTTTCTTTTAATTTTTTTCTCCTTTTTTTTCAAGACAGAGGTGCCATTACTGGTTTTCACCAATACCCTGTCTCATCAATCCTCTAGGAGGTTTTCTTAATGAGGATAGTTATTTTTTCCTCAAATATGAGAATGCCTCCATTGGAGGTTTTCACCCACAGATCTGGCCTGGATTCCTCAGGGAGGTTTTCATCCAAGTATTTTATTCTTTTTGTTTTTTCATATCTCATTAATTGAATGGATTGAGAGCATATTTTTTATCAATCACATCCATATTTTGTGTCTTTATTGTTGTTGTCAACTCTTCCCTTGTCATTGGATTATTGTAAACTTTTATTATGAATCCATTTACTTATAGCAAGGGGATTCTTTCTTCATCAATGGTTATGATCTGTATTGAACCATTATCATAGCATTTTTCAATGGTGTAAGGCCCTAACCATATGGTCATAAGTTTCCATTTGAATTATTTGAATCTTGAATCATATAAGAGGGCACAGTCCCCTTCTTTGAACTTGTTATCCTTAATTTTCTTGTCATGCCAATGTTTTCTATGTTGTTTCATTAATTCAATGTTAAAGAGTGCTTGCATTCTGAACTCATCTAAGGAATTTAGTTCACTCAATATTTCTCTTTGTGTTGATGGTAAATCCATGTCTGATTCAATTATTGTCCTTAATGTATGGTATCCAAATTAAATAAGGAGAATGAATTTCTTACCATAGACTAACTCAAAGGGTGTGAGCCTAGTGGTAGTATTCCATGTGATTTTGTATGTCCATGCTAATTCTATGAGTTTCTTTGACCATTTTTTCTTGTTCATGCTCACTATTTTGGTGAGGATGTTCTCCAACTCTCAGTTGGTGATTTTGGCCTGTCCATTTTCTTGTGGATGGTAGGGTGTTGATTTCCTATGAAGAATGTTATGTTAATTCATGATTTCTTCAATAAGTATAGATCTAAATTGAGGTCATTAATCTGTGACTATCTCTCTTGGATCACCAAACCTTGAGAATATGCATTCTTGGAGGAATACAACTACATTTTTTTTTTCGGTAGCATCCTTCATAGCTTTTACTTCATCCCATTTATTCAGATAGTCAATGCATAATAATATGTGCCTCTTTTGTCCCTATGGAGGATCAATTGGGCCTATAAATTCCATGCCCCATTTTTCAAATGGTTCCAATGATACTTGGGAATGAAAAGGAATTTCATTTATCCTTGTAGGCCTCCTCGTTCTTTAACATTCATCATAATGTGAAGTGTATTTCTAAGCATCTCTATGTAGGGTCAACCAATAGTATCTAGCTTTTAATATCTTGTGAGTTGTACTATTTTTTGCATAATGTCCTCCACATGGTTCATCATGACAAGCGCAAATAATATCATGTACCTCATCTTCTCTTATGCATCTCCTCAAGATTTTTTCTAGGGAAATTTTGAATGGATAACTAGATACCCAAGTATAGGTTGAACTTTTCCAGACAATATTTCATATTTCTCTATAGGATAAATGTTGAGGAAACATCCTTGTTCTCAGATAATTTTCTATGTCAGCAAACTAGGGGGTTTGTGTTGATATGGTAAAGAGGTGCTCATCTAGAAACTAATCATCAATCATTTATTCTTAAATAGGAATAGTGAACATGGATAAAAAAATATGCAACTGCATTTTTCTTTCCATGCTTATCAAGAATAGTTAGATCAAATTGTTGTAATAACAAAAACCATCTAATCATTCTACCATTTATGTCAGTTTTGTTCATCAAGTATCTAATGGAAGCATGATTTGTATGTACAAAATCTTTATACCTTGTAACATAATGTCTGAATTTATTTAGAGCATGAACTACTGCTAATAGTTCCTTTTCTATAACAGTGTGGTTCAGTTTTGCACTAGCCAAATTATTACTTATGAAATATATGGAATAAGGCTTGTTATCTTCATATAGTCCTAAAATTTCTCTTATATATTTATCTGATGCATTAGTGTGAATATGAAATGGAAGATCCCAATTGGGACCTTGGAACACAAGAGTAGTTGATATTTTTTATTTTTTTGGTTTCAAAATCTTGTTGGTAGTTTAGAGTCCAACAATAATATACATCTTTGGATATAAGTGTAAACAGGGGAGAACATATCTTACTAAAATTCTTGATGAAGCTCTCGTAACATCCTACATGTCCAAGAAAACTATTGATATCCTTTGGTTTCATAGGTGTAGGAAGTAGGGTGATTATTTTGATTTTGTTTTTGTCTACTTCAATCCCCCTAGAGGATAGATGCAGCTATCCTAAAAAAAACCCTTCATTCATCATCATATTTATTTTTTCATTGCTAAGGGACAAGTTCATTTCTCTACATCTTTAGAGAACCTTATCTAGATTGTCTAAGGCCTCATTAAAAGACTTTCCATAAGGGGTAAAGTCATCCATGTAGATCTCAACTTTATCATGGATGAGCTATGAAAATATGTTGATTATTTTTCTTTGGAAAGTGGTTGGGGCATTACATAGACCAAATGGTAAGAATTTGTAGGAAAATGTACCCCATGGACAAGTAAATGTTATTTTTTCCTGATCTTCAAGACTGATCTGAATTTGGTTGTATCCACTAAATCCATCCAGAAATTAAAATTATTCCTTCCCAACAAATACATCCAAGACTTGGTCAATAAAGGGTAAGGGGAAATGGTCCTTTCTGGTAGCCTTGTTTAAGTCTTGATAATCCACACATATCCTCCATTTCCCATTCTTTTTCGAGACAATGACTAGAGGATAGACCCATTCACAGTCTGAGATTGGATATATGAATCCAACATCTAGCAACTTTTGAAGTTCTTTTTTAACTATGTATTTCATTGTAGGGTTCATCCTCATTTGGGGTTTCCTAAAAGATTTGCAATCCTCCTTGATATAAATATGGTGAGTACAAATAGAAGGATGGATGTATTTCATGTCCTTATAATCCCATGCAAAAGCTTCAATATTTATTTCCAATGCATCTAATAACATTTTTTCTTGTTGACTAGTAAGTTTATTTCTTATTTTGAGTGTTTTTGTAGAGCTAATCTCTATGGTTTCGGGAGAATTATATTCTATATCGTAGGTGAGAAAATATTTCCATAATTGTCTGTTGTTTTCATCAAAAGTTTCAAATATGTTATCATCATTTATCCCTTCTATTTTTACATCAATTGGATATTGATTTTGTATAATTTTTTTAAGGAAAGTATCTTCATCAACTGTACTATTGGCCAAAGTTGTGTTGATTGTATAGATGGGATAGGAAGTTGTTTGTGCCATATATTATTCTTCCTCTACCCATATATGGATGTTTTTTGTTAATAAATGTTGGGCAGGAGGATAAAGAAAAATCTTCTTTTGCGACATGCCATCAGTTATAGTCATTTTTCTTGCCCTACAACCAATATATGAATATGTTGTAGTCAACCATGGCCTTCCCAAAATAAGAGGGTGCCCATTGAATTGAGACTTGGTTTGAAGGAATACGAATTCGGTAGGGTACTCCCAAGAATCAATAGAGATTATGAAATATTCTATCATCCCTTCAGGTTTGACTAGGGATTTTTCTACAAGCTGAAGGATAGTGGGAGTATCTCTCAAGGATCCTTGAAGGTTAGGTTTTAACATAGTATCGTTGGTCACAAAATTGATGGAATCCCACAAGTCTATGAGAGTATTATGGATCAAGGTTTTGTTGATGTAAACATTTACTTGGGGGATTCTTGGATCCAAGTATTTAGGTACAATTAACTTCACAAGCATAAGTTCAGTTAGTTTTCATATAACATTTATGGTTGGGTAATCTTTCCTTTTCCTCGCTAGCCTTCTAATGCACTCTTCTTTGATAAACCTATTGAAAATAGGTACATCCTCAAGGGTTTGTAGGAGAGGTATTTGTATACACAAACTCTTAAGTTCCCCTAAAAGTTCTTTCTCTTTAGATGTATAAGTTTTATTTTCATTTAATCTTTCAGAGTAAGGGGATTTTGTGGTTGAGATGAGGTAATATATTCATTCTTAGATTCTACATCTTCTATGAGATTTGGTTGTTGTAAGAATTTTCTTGATCTAATATTGATCTCATGTACTTATAAGGAATAAGTCTGATCATGTTTTTCACTGTTGTAGACAGGTTGAACTCAATTTTTATTCAGATTCAGAGCAGGTTGAGAAAGTAGCTAAGGTTTCTTAGGAGGAACATTATTTTGAGTAGTGTTGTTGGTTTGAGGAGGAGGAGGAATTAATGCAAGTTGCTGAATGTTTTTTGGCTTCCATCCTTGTAGAGGTTGACTCCACTAATGGTTTTGATTTTGTGGTATGCTAGGGAAAGATTGGTATGAAGGAGGAATTGGTGGTCCCTATTATTGCCAAGGATTTTTATTTTTCCAAAGAGATGGATTGTGATTATACCATGGTTGAGGAGACATTTGAGTATTATATGCACCAAAATTTTGAGCAGGATTGAAGTTCAAACCTGTTTGAAAGGGTCTTGGTGCTCCAAGCCTCCTTTGATTGATTAAGTATAGTGATTTCACATTCTCCTCTACTCCTCTAAATGTAGTTGTTGGAGCATGCCATTTTGGGTATGTTTTGGGAATCTCTCAAGAACGGATCACATGACAAGTCAACAGAGGAGAAATGTTTGCAGAAGACAATTAGTTCAGTATTAGGAGTCGACACACAAAGGGAAGAAGTTAGTTAGGAGTTTTGGGAAATTTTGTCCACTTTATAATGGGCTTAGCTGTAATGTAATACTATAAATATGTAATGGTTTTTTGGGGTAGAAGTGGTTCGATGATTGAGTAGTTGTTCATGATTAAGAGTCCAATATTGTTGGTTGTTTTGTCAAGTTTTTGAGTATGAGCATAGTCGAGTAACAGTTGAGAGGTATGTGTGAACTGCAACATAGAATGACATGGAAAGGTTTGGGTTTTGACTGAATATTATTGTATGAGTGCAATGTGCACCTGTTGTAAGGAAGACTATAAATGAATAAATAAGAAGCCACCTGTTGTGGACGTAGCCCAATTTTGGGTGAACCATGTTAAATGCATGTGTTATGATTTGTTTTTTGTCATGATGTGTTTTCTTATTCTATTTGGTGTGCACACATAATAGATGCTTAATGGTTAATATGAATATGTATGTGATGGTTTCATGCAATGGTTGAATGGTTAAGTAATATGAAACTTTCATATGTTATTATGTTTTTATTATTAAGCGTGCATAATAGATGAATGAATGTTAAGTGAATGATTAGGATGAATGCCTCATATTCCTCCATGACTACGGAAACCTAGTTCCTATAGTCCCCATAGGTACCTCGGGTGAGAATTCACCTGCTTGCGGGTGATGCCAAAAGGGTTTGTATCTTTAGGGTTTTTTTGGCAATTTAATGTTGAACCTCGGGTTTTTCAACTGCGTGCCAGAAAATGGTTCCAAATGTGTTAACAAATTGGATCCAAAGATTTGTTGAACAAATCAGAAGATATCGTAATGAGGTTCTGAGAAACTGGACTCCCAAGTTAATTCGGAAAGTAAATACTATACGCATAAGATTTCATGTGCAATTGATTAATGGCTAGATAGTGTGTTGGGAGGGTATGTTACTAAATTTTTTATAGATTGTACTTAGTCGTATAGTTCTACTGAAAGAGAATTCTTTAAGGGACCATGCGAAAGATACTTGAAGTCACTATTTACATGGATTAAGATGTTGTGTGATAAGGGAGTCATGAAGATGGAATATGATTGAAAAAGAAGCTAACACCTTCACGTGTAGGGGGAATTGGGGGATGACTAGGGAATGGTTTGAGTGTCACATGGAATGATGAAAGAGGAACAAATGATTTAATGATGCCGAGAGAAGAAGAAGGTGTGACAGAAGAAGAGAATAGGGTATTGCATAGAGGAACGATATTTTGAAAGAGTAGGAAGAGGACTATGGCTGAGAGAGAAGGGTAGCACAATGAGTTTGAAGAGAGAGATAGTGGTGTAATACTCCAGATCATACCATGCACAAAAAATTAGCTCAATCTGATAGAAGAAGGTCTCACTCAAGCTAGACTCTGCGTTCAACCCACGACCCTTTGTGCATATTTGAGATATGAAGAGACTTTGTCGATTGTATTTAGTAAGGGAGGTAAGCACAACAGTCAAGGGAATCATAACAATGGAAGTAGTATAGTAACTCAAGTTTTTATAGTGTCACCAAGAAGGAATAATATGTAGAATACTATGCAGGGGTATATGCCACCTTAAGAATGCCTCTCTTTCAGGGAGTCGATTAAGAAGATATAGAGAAATATTTGTTTATTTGTGAAATGATACGAGCTGTGAAGAACATCCAGGATGATGATGTGAAGATTGCACAGTTGGAAATGAACTTCAAAAAATGTGCACTATTATGGTACATTAAATATAAAAATAATAAACCTAAGGGACAGACTAGAACATGGGAAGAAGTAAGACAATCTCTATTGAAAGAGTTCCATAAATCTAAGTTTGAGTCGGAGTACACTACAGATATGAAGGAGATTAAGAAAATAGTAAATAAGTTTGTTTGGGATTTTGATCAAATATTTAAGATGTTGAAGGGTCGGTTGACATTCCATATTTCAGATGAACAACATAGGGAGTGGTTTATTGCAGAATTGTTACCACATATGTGTTGTCATTGACATGACAGAAGATTGTGACACAAGTAGAAGCTCTAGAAATTTCTATGAAATTAGAATCATCCCCTATAGGAGAAAGTAGCATAGGAATGGCTCAAGTTCAGTCACATTTAGTTACGTTGAAGATCTAGTTGCACGATATTGCTAAGGGGAAAGAAAAGCACAAAAATGTATGTTGCACTAATTGCATAATCGAGGGTCATTATAAGAATGAATTTCCAGCTTTGCAGTAGTATTTGAATAGAGGATCATTGAATCCATTAGGACCATGGTGTGAGATTTGAAAAATGATGGGTCACCACCCTCATAATTATCCATTAATGTAGAAATATCAGAGCACTGCAAGGAACTTGTTTTGCAACTTTTGTAAGTCAGTAAGACATGATGAGAAGGATTTTCGCACATTTGACCTGATGAGAGAACACACTATAGATGCTTATAGAGTCCAAGGGGAAGAATCAAAAGGAGAAGGTTCACAGTATAATACTCCCAAAGGGTATAATCAAGGAGGCAAAGGAGGATTCAAAGGCAGTGAAAGAGGAGGATTCAGTCGACGAAGAGAACATATTATATGTTATAATTGTAATCATCCTAGAAACTTGGCTTGATAATTTCCAAATCCTTCCACGACATGTACATATTACAAAGAAATAGACCATACAATGGAGGATTTCCCACAGTTGATCATAAAATGGAAAGAAAATAGGAACGTAAATGTACATATAATAACAACCAAATAGCATGACAAACAATATAAGGTAGAAGCAGTTATGTGTGGAGTGATGAGAACCAAAGCTGATGCGAAAGATCTAGGGAATAGAATCCACTAGTGGGTAAGGAAAGAAACAAAGCCTCCTCCATTGTTTGATCCTAGAAAAGAGAAAGAGACCTACGAAAAAGAAAAAAAAGAATTGGTTGAAGAAGAATGGATCGCATCAAATTTGAACATGCCACATTTGTATGAAAGACCACATGTACATGATATGCCTCTAGTCTATGACCATTCATAGAAGCAAACTGAAAAGGTAAGTACCTCGAAAATATTTTTAAGAAGTTTCTTAGAGTTAATGAAAGATGAGTCTTCTTTGAGTATTTGTGCATAATGATTGACCATCATGCACAATAGAAATAGATACATATTTCACACCAAGAAATTAATCAAGTGCATCACAAGAAGAGAACAAATAGGGAGTTTCATCTCAATGCACCGAAAGGAGATTACGACATGGACAATATCATTTTCGATATAGGGTTTGATGTGAATGTCATCCTGAGGAAGACTTGGGAGGTGATGGGCCAGAGGAAGTTAATTTGTTCCCCTATCCAGTTGAGATTAGTGAACCAACATAATATTGTTCAAATTGGAAGACTAATAGAAGTCAATGTCAATATTGATGGAGTGTGATGTGTAGCCGAATTTGAAGTGATCAAAATAGTAGATGTAAGTACACCTTATCCAGAACTATTGGGACTTGATTGGAAGTTTGATAACCAAACTATCATTGATATAATGAAGATACAAATGGTATTTGAAGTAGAGGAATTAAAGGTTATTGCATTGTTAGATCCCACTGAAGTCAGAATATTTGTAGAACCAACAAAGAGAAAAGAACTTGATAATCTGTATAATATGACTGTGTGGATAGATGATTATGTAGATCATACAAGTGAGGGTGTAATTAGTTAGAGGAGTATTATTTCTTGTGCATCGGACTTAGAAGACGCAATGGAGAATTAGCAACAAAGACTAAATGAAGTATCAACAAGGAAATGTTCTCAGATTACCCAGGCATTGCAATGGATTGGAACGAAGGTATGTGATCCATCGAAGTTTACTAGACTAACATATATAGAATATTTTATCAAGGAATTTGAATTAAAGATATTGGATCAAAAAATATTGTTAGTTGTCCCCGAGGTGTAGGACAGTTGGTGACGGAGTGTATTTTTAAGGTGCTCCATGATGTTAAGTCACCGGTTCGAAATCTATGGTGACAAAAAATCCATCCATGTTAAGGGTTGGTGTGGCTCAGTCCGGGTGTGATCCCTGGTTGATTTTGACAGCTTAGATTCCCTTGAGTCGCGTTTTCTTAGCCATAGGTTAGTCCCACATGTCACGGACAAACTAAAAAACAAAAAAAAAAACAAATATTGTTAGCTATAGATGTTGCATTGAAAGAGAATTCAATGAGAGGGTGATATACACATAAAGATAGAATAGCAGAATGGCAGAAGTGAACAAGGTTATTACAAGTTAGGTTTGGGACAAAAAATGAAGGTGTCATACAAAAGTATAATGGATTAATTTTCCCTATATAACATATTACAAAGTGTGCCACGAAGTGGATATTAGTACCTAAAAAATAATGGACACACTTGTTTGTGCATACTCTGGACACAATTATGAAGAATTGGTACATAGAACTAAAAGTATGTAGAGACACATGAGGATGGGAAGAGTTGACCAAGAACTTCAAGGTAACTTTTAGTTTTGAAAATATTGATCCTTTGGTTGATTCAGCTTTACAGGTTATCAAGAATAATATTTTTCATCAGAAAACTTGTTAAGAACCAAATATGAAAATAACATAAAAAAACCTCAGAATAAGTACTCAACGCCTTGATAAAGAGAGAAATTTAGATAATAATCCTGTTATAGGTGGAAGCCTTCATATACATTACATGAATTCACCAATACAAGATGATTCCAAATGAAAATGTCTCCTTGGTATATATAGGAGACTAGGAGGTACAATTACAACTAATGGACCCAAGATGACATAAATAAAATAATAATACTAATGTAATATGCCCCAATTAAGGGGTAGTGTGCCACAATTTAGGGCTTAACATGACCCTCCCCTTCAGACAAGTGGTGTCCCCAATGCTTGAGTATTTCCAGATGCTTATGTATGGAAGACTCATCTTCCCATGTGGAATCTTCAGCATGGAGTTCCTTCCACTTAATGAGATACTCTGAAATTGATCTATTCCTCAACTGGAAAATTCTTGTGTTAGTGATAGCTTCAGGATCCAATATGATTTTTCCTTCCTTGTCAATTTATGGAAATATAATTAGAACTGGGATCTTGTCACCTATAACCTTCTTTAAGCCTGAAACATGGAAAAATGGGTGTACTCGCGGAGATGCAGGTAGCTCCAATTTGTATGCCATAGTACCAATATTTTGAAACACCTTATAAGGGCCATATTACTTTGATGATAATTTATTATCCTTCTTAGATTTCTTGAGGGATATATTTTTGTATGGTTGTAGTCTTAAATGTTGGTTGTGGAGCCTGATTATCTTCCTGATTCAAAGGTCTTTGTTTTCAACCTTGTTTATACCCGATGAAGACTTTACACCCCAAAAGAATGTACACTCATCCACGCGGGGGACTGCAGGGGGGGTTACACCCCCTGCGGGGGTTCGAGGGACAATGTTCCCCAATGGGGTTTCAGAGGTGAAGCCCCCGAAGGAAAATTTTCCTTGTAAATGTATATTGTAATTTCATTGTAAATCTGGATTGTTCATTATAGGGTCGAAGATCTAACGTTAGAAGTTATGTTAGGGTTTTTTTACCTAGAAGGAAACCCTGTTTTATGAGGGAAATGTATTGCAGCTATGGATCATAGCAAATATTGTATTCTGAGAGAGGAGACTATGAGAGGAAGAAGAGGAACTTACATCGGGTTTGTTGTAGGTTGCATCCCTTCATTTTCTGGATAATAATAAAGGAAGGACCTAACAATTTCTCTGGTGGACGTAACCCACACTGGGTGAACCACATGTATTTGTGTCTCTATTGTATTGTGTATCTTCTGTGTTTTATTTCTTCATTTGTTTCATTTTATTGCTCTGTGATCCTGTTTTTCTAACAACTAGTATCAGAGTGAAAGGTAACTCACAGGAAAAGATGGTTCGTAGTTCGATTAGGAGAAATAACGGAAGATGGAAATTTTAGGGTAGATAAATTTACTGGACAAAACTACCAGTTATGGAAGATGTAGATGGAATATTATTTATATTAGAGGGATCTATTCCTACCATTGGGTGGAATAACAAAGAAGTCGAAGGCTATGAAGGACAAAGAATGGGAGATTCTTGACAGAAAGGCTCTAGGAACGATACAACTGAGATTGGAATCGTCGGTGGCTTTAAATATTTTGAAAGAAAAGACATCGAAGGATTTGATGGATGCATTGGCTAAATTGTATGAAAAACCCTCGACATCTAATAAGGTATTTCTATTGAAGAGATTATTCAATATGAAGATGTCAAAAGGTGGGTCTATTGCATATCATTTAAATGAATTTAATACGGTTACTAATAAACTAAGTTCTGTAAAAGTCAACTTTAATGATGAGGTCAGGGCTATTATAATATTGTGCTCATTGCTAGAAAGATAGAACAGATTGGTATTGGTTGTAAGTAACTCTGTCTCTGGTTCAAATACTTTAAAATTTGATGATGTTGTTGGTGTTATCCTTAGTGAGGAAATGTGACAGAAAAGCACAGGTGAGACATCAGGTAATGATTTGAACATAGAGAACAGGGGAAGACAAAAGGATAGAGGAAAGGGCTTAGGGAACCACAAGAATTCTAGGAAGGGAAGATCCAAATCCATACTTGGAAAGATAGAATTCTAGAATTGTGGGAAGAAAGGACATCTGAAGAAAGACTACAGAGCTCCAAAGAAGCAAAGAGATGGACAATAGGAGAAAAATCAGGATGCAAATGTAAGAGGTGATGTGTTACAAGATGCTTTGATTATTTCTGTAGATAATATTTTTGAGTCTTGGGTGGTATATTCAGGGGTGCCATTTCATGCCACACCCCATAGGAAACATTTTCTAGATTATGTTCAAGGTGATTTTGGACAGGTTCATTTGGGTGATGATGCACCATGCAAAATTGTTGGAATGGGAAAGGTAAAAATAAATCAAATAAATGGAAACCAATGGTTGTTGAAAGAGGTAAGACATGTTCCAAATATAAGGAAAAATCTAATTTCAACAGGACAACTGGAAAGTGAAGGTTGTATATCCATATTTATAGATAAGGTGTGGAAGGTCACCAAAGGATCATTGGTGATAGCAAAAGGAGAGAAGGTATGTACATTCTATTTATGTACTGGTAATACTAACTCTTCTATCTCTTTAGCTTCTACAGGAGTGGATAAAACACTGTGGCATCATAGGCTTCGACACATGAGTGAGAAGGGGATGCAAATAATGCACAAAAGAAATGTGTTTCCATATCTTAAACAAATTGATTTGGACTTCTGTGAGCATTGTGTTTATGGAAAACATAAGAGAGTCAGATTTCTCAGAGTCAGAAAAGAAAAGAAGAGTGAAAGGTTAGAGCTTGTGCATACATATGTATGGGGACCAACTTAGGTATCATCTCTTGTTGGATCTCATTATTATGTTACTTTTATTGATGATGCAACTAGAAAAACTTGGGTTTATTGCATTCGACAAAAATATGTTTTTTTTGATACTTTTAAGAAATGGAAAGCTTTGGTTGAGAATGAGACAAAAAAAAGGTTGAAGTGTCTCAGATCAGATAATGGAGGTGAATATTGTAGCAAGGGGTTTGATTATTACTATTCATACCATGGGATTCATAGAGAGAAGATAGTTCCAAGAACACCACAAGAAAATGGTGTGTCAGAAAGGATGAACAGGGCAATCATGGAGCGTGCAAGGAGTATGAGATTGCATGATGGTTTTACCTTACAGTTCTGGGAAGATGTTGTAGATACAATTGTTTACTTAATAAACAGAGGACCTTAAATCTCTTTGTATGGTATAATTGCAAAGGAGGCATGGACAGTTAAAAAGGTAAACTATTCTTTTTTGAAGACTTTTCGTTGTGAATCATTTGTCCATATTGATAAAGAAAATAGAACAAAGCTTGAGGCAAAATCCAAGAAGTGTACCTTTATTGGATACAATGTTAATGATTTTGGTTATGTCTTATGGGATTATGAAAATAACAAAATCAATAGGAGTATAGATGTCATATTCAATGAGAAGGTCATGTAAAAAGATCAGTTGCAGGGAAAGAAACAGGAAAAAGAAAAACCAGAATACACAGTGCCTGATGAGATCATTGAAAAAGAAATTCCAAAGGATCCAAAAAATCAAAATGTACAACAATAGGAGAAATAGGTACCTCAAACTCCTATAAGTGTTGTTAGAATATATACCAGGTTAAGTAGACACCCTAAACAATACTCTCCTTCATTGTATTATTTATTGTTTATTGATTCTGGTGAACCAGAATGTTATGAAGAGACAATGCAGGTAGAAACCAAAAAGATGTGGGAGCAAGGAATGAAAGAAGAAATGGATTCCTTGGTAAATAACCATACTTGGGACTTGGTTCAGTTGCATGCAGGAAAAAGAGCATTGCAAAATAAATGGGTTTACAAGTTGAAGGAAGAAGATGGAGGAAAAAAACGTTACAATGCTAGACTTGTTGTAAAGGGGTTTGCACAAAAGAAAGGTATAGATTTTTATGAAATATTTTCTCATGTTGTTAAAATAAATTCAATTAGGACTATTTTAAGTCTTGTGGTAGTAGAATATTTTCATCTTGAACAGTTAGATGTAAAAACAACTTTTCTCCATGGGGATATGGAGGAGGAGATTTATATGCAGCAGCCACAGGGGTATGAGGTCAAAGCGAAGGAGAATTTGGTATGCATGTTGAAGAATATATTGTATGGCTTAAAGAACGCTCCAAGGTAGTGGTATTTGAAGTTTGACAGGTTTATGAAATAACAAGGTTATAGTAGATGTCATTCTAATCACTATGTTTATTTTAAAAGGCTATAAAATGGAAGCTATATTATCTTTCTATTGTGTGTAGATGACATGCTTGTTGCAGAGTCTAATATGAAAGATACAAATGTGCTCAATAAGAAATTATCTAATTCATTTGCAATGAAGGATTTGGGTGCTACAAATAAAATCCTTGGTATGAGAATAACAAGATACAGGAAAAATCACAAATTGACATTGTCTCAGGGTGAGTACATAGAGAAGGTGTTGGAGAGGTTTAGAATGCAGAATGAAAAACCAATTAGTACACCTTTGGCCATCAATTTCAAATTAACTAAGGAAATGTGTCCCAAGGCACAGGAGGAGATAGATGTTCGACAACACAGGTATTCCAACAAAGGACGAACACCTTCAGTAACCACTCACATAACCAGATAAAAGATCAACACACCGATGTTTTCGCGTGGTAAAACCCCTATGGGGAAACATCCAGGACCCCAGCCAATGTGGCCACTTGGAGAAGTTTATTAATACAAAGAAAAATATTATAGAGATATTTTACAAGAGAGTTTTCCACAATCGATCATCGACAAATGACCCTCCATGCTCTTTCAATAGATATCATGGACCAATCAGGTGTTAATCCATGGATCAATGGTTGTTAAGATCGAGGAGAGTATGAATAGTTGGATCACTCTATGTTGGGAACATATCGTGACCGTCGGATTTCCGAACTACAAATGCATACTAAAGAAACACACTAGAAAACACACTTTTACCTAATGACACAATAGACCAAGTAGATCTTACTAACTCCTAAGTGTCTAAATATCCTAACATCCCCCCTTAAGAGTAACTTGGGATAGGATTGAAGGATTTACAATAGTGACACAATAGGATAAGGAAGGAGGCATTAGAGCCTATCCCCCCTTCATGACAATTTCCTGAACTCCTAACATAGATCGAAGTTTGAAAAACTTCACTTCTGTAAGAGACTTTGTGAAAATGTATGCAACTTGATATTCTATAGGGAAAAAGAGAACTTCAATAACTTGATCATGAATGAGCTTTCTGATGAAGTGCATGTGTAGCTCGATGTGTTTTCTATGTTGATGTTGAACTGGGTCTTTGGCGAGCTTGATGGCACTCTGATTGTCACACCAAAGGCTAGTCGGATGCTGGTGCTGGAATCCAAACTTTGAAAGGATCTGTCAAAGCCACAGGGCTTCATGAATTGCATTTACCGCTACTCGGTACTTTTCTTCTACTAAAGAAAGTGAAATAGCCTTTTGTTTCTTACAGGCCCAAGTGATAGGTCCTGAACCAAGGTTGAAAACATAACCTGCAGTAGACTTCCGATCATCAGGGTCGCCAGCCCAATCTGAATTAGTGAAACCAACCAATAAAGGAGTCCCCCCTGAACTGTAATGTATCTCGAACTAAACTGTACCATGAACATAGTGAAGTATACTTTTAGCTACTTTCCAATGGATTTCATGGGATGTTTGCATATATCGGGAAACAAGACCAACAACAAAAGAAAGATCAGGATGGGTATGAGTCAAGTATAATAGGCTACCAACTAACTGATGGTACAGGGTGGCATCAACTTCAGGATAAGTACAGGTGGCAAAAAGATTGACTCCAGACTGGAAGGGAGAAGGGGTTGGCTTACAATCATCCGTGTGAAAGGGATGAAGAAGGTCACAAGCATACTTAGACTGGGAAAGAAAAATTCCTTCATTGGTTTGCAAAACTTGGAGGCCAAGGAAATAGTGCAAAAAGCCTAAGTCTGTCATTTCAAATTTCTTCTTAAGGTTGGTTTTCACATGGTTTAAAAGTTTTGAGTCACTACCAGTAAGGATAAGGTCATCAACAAAAAGGACAAGGATTATGATATGGCTTCCTACTTTCTTGGTATAGACATTAGGATCAGAATGGCATCTAGAGAATCCAGTGGAAATAAGAAAGCTATCCATTTTGGCATACCAAGCTCAGGGAGCTTGCTTGAGACCATAAAGAGATTTCTTGAGGTGACAAACAAGGCTAGAGTCATTCTGGACATATCCAGGAGGTTGTTCCATGTAGATTTCTTCTTTCAAATCTCTGTGCAAGAAGGCAGATTTAACATCCATCTAATGGACCTCCCATTTATGTGAGGCAGTAAGGGCGAGAACAAGGTGGATGGAATTCATTTTTTCTATAGGGGCAAAGGTTTCATTATAGTCAATTCGTTCAACTTGGGAAAATCCCTTGGAAACTAACCGAGCCTTGTGTCTTTCAACACTTCCATCTGATGCATACCTAGTTCTGTAGACCCATTTGCATCTAAAAAAATTTCTTCCTTTTGGAAGAGGTACAAGATCCCAAGTATTGTTTGCCATTAAAGAATGATACTCTTCATTCATTGTTGTATCCTAATATGGATGACCTGAAGCTTCTGCAAATGTATTTAGATAATGAGTTTCTAAAACTTGAGCCAAAAGAGAAGAGGCTCACTGGAACTATGAACGTGTCCTACGTTGATCTGAAGGATCACCGACAAGATCAACAACTACTTCTCGTGTTGAACGGACCCATCTAGGAAGCGGTGAAGCTGGTGCTGGTTCAGGTTCAAAGGAATCATCTGGAGGAGGGTGAGAAGGCAGAGGTGGATTTTTATCCTCATTGTCATCATCTAAAGAAGAAACTAGATCATAAGAAGGCACAAACGTCGAAGATGGTTCGCAATCTTAAGAAGGCACAATCGTCGAATTAGGCTCATAGGCCAAGAGATTTTCATCAAATTTAACATCTCTTCTAATAATAATTTCATTACAATGTGATTGAAGAAGTCTGTAACCTTTAACATCTTCAAAATAACCAACAAATATACACTTCTCACTTTTAGGCTGCAATGCTTTCCTTTTCTCATCAGGAATGTGAGCCCATGCTATACTGCAAAATACACGAAAGTGACTTACATCTGGTTTAATTTTAGTCAAAGTTTCTTCCAGTGTTATATTTTTAAGATCGTTTGTGGGAGTGCGATTTACTATGTAATTTTCACAGTTGATGGTTTCCGCTCAATACTTTAGACTTAATCCCTTAGATTGGATCATACAATTAGCCATTTCTTTTAATGTGTATTTCTTTCTCTCAGTAACACCATTTTGTTGTGGTGCATATGGAACAATGTGTTGCATTTGGATTCCCTGTGTAGTGCAGTAGCTTGTAAAATTATTGTTCACATATTTGCCTCCATTATTTATTCTTAACCTTTGAATTTGATGTCCATATTGATTTTCTACGAGGGCCTTGTAGGCCAAAACTTGTCAAAAACTTCACTCTTGAGTTTTAAGAAGTAAACCCAAGTACGTCTGGAAAATTCATCAATGAAAGTTAAGAAATACTTGCACCCAAAAAAAGAAGGAGAAGAAAGTGGACCACACAAATCACTGTGAACAAGCTGCAAAGGACCCAAGGTGTGCCAAGAGGCACATTTTTCAAAACTGTCTCGATGATGTTTTCTGAGAACACAACCGGCACAAACACCATCTCTGCATGAAACAAGAGGAAGACTAGTCACCATATGTTGATTACATAGTTGTTGCAATGAGCAATAGTTTAGATGACCAAACCACTCATGCCAAAGTTTGCTCAAGTCATCGCTATGAGCAAAAAAAACTGATGAAAAAGTTGATGACCCAAAGTTGTCAAACTTGTATAGCCTGGTAATATCATCAACAATTCCAGTTGCAAGAACATTCTTAGGATCTCTTAGATCCTTGATTACAACTTGGTGACGTGAAAACTTGACGGTTTTACCTTCACCTGAATGAGTGATTTGATATACTGATAGAAGGTTACAAGAAAGACTTGGAACACATAACACATCATTGAAATGACCATTATCTACTTGAACTATTCCAAAACCTACAACACTAAGAGATATATCATCACCAACAAATATTTTCTTGGTGTTACATTCATTTAGAGAAGAAAATATGGCTTTATCCTTAGCCATATGATAATATGCTCCTGAATCAATAAGCCACTCATTAGAAGAAGAAGTAGTTGTAGAATTTGAATTGAAGGAGAAACCAGAAGCAGAAAGTGAATGTTCATGAGAAGAAGAAGTAGAATCAATACTGATGTTGTGCTTCTTCATCGCTGCTTCTAAAGCTGCCATCCTCTTGAAACATTTGGACTCATCATGACCATCTTTATCACACAATTTGCAATGTCTGTTAGTATTCTTACTTTTATATTTTTCTCCTTTGTCACCAGTAGGAGCTAAAGCTGTCTGAGCAGGTTTGGGACCCTTATGTTTGTTGTTGTAGCGAGGATGTTGCTTCTTGGGATACTTGGGTTTATCTTTCTATTGGGAAACTAAGGCTTTGTTGGAGGGACTTTCAGTGTTGATCACTCCAAATTGTACAAGCTTATCTTCCTCTTGAATCAAAGAAGCACAAAAGGACTCAAGAGTGGGTTTTTCATAAGCTTCTCCCCTAGAGCCTCTCCCATGGCATAAAAGGTATATACAAACAAAAAATATGCACTACCTAGCTCAGAAAGAATAAGATAGATGCAATGTTCTTCCTCCATCTTTATCATACATTCTTCACATAAAATTCTGAGTGTTTTAAACCTAGATAGATAGTCTACAAGCCAAGAAAAAACATTTGGACTCGAGGTCAGTATTTGATTTTCTAACTGTTGTGCTTGAATAATATTGATTTTACCAAACACAGATTCAATCATGTTCCAAGATTATTTGGGGTCATCAATATCTTGAAGGTGGTGTTATCTCCCAAAATAGCACCGTCATTTTGGGAGATAGAATGAGTCAAAAAATTCATTTCTATGAGTCTTGGCTTTCCAAATTTTGCTTCCCAGCTTTCAACAGCGCAACCGTTTTGATTTTTCATGAGTTAGTTGTTGAAAGCTATCAATTTCAACAGTGCACAGGTCATAAAATGATAGCTTTGCACTGGTGAAAGCCCGAACAATTGACACCTCAAATTCTGTTACAGGTTAGTCATGTCATGGTTTTTGCTGAGCATCTACCTTCGTTAATTGAATGTTACCTATATTCTCGGCCAAAGGAAGATTTCATTCCATTTATGAACTTTAACTCTTACTGAAAAATAGATGAGTCTATTCCAGAATTCCCTAACTAATAGCTCGAATCAAGAGTCTTAAATGACATTGCTAGTCGTCTTTCATTGTCGAGTTAATTCAGAGGTCGAACTCAAAGCTATGTCTGTTATTTAAATTTCCTCCTATTTGATGACTCATAGTTCCGTACTTGTCAAAATTCTAAATACTTACCGCCTCGTCAAAACTCGATTCAATGCCTACCTAAAACAACTATTTCTATTTCATCGAGTCACTAGTCAAAGCACAAAGCCAAATCATGTAGCACGCAGCACCTGTTCGAATCATGCACCATCTGAACGATTAAACAACAAATGTCATTATTGATGTTTGTGTGTCATTGGGTGAAGTCGAAGTCAATGTGCCAGGCTACATTGGGAGATCAAGGAGCGGCAACAGGTGGTACTCTGAAAAAGATTTTATTGCATACCTGTGCAAAGCAATGTGAGTGACATGCATTGCAAAGAATGAAATAAAACCTGGACAGAGATACCCAAAAATTCGTTGGCGTTGTATCGACAATGGTTCACAAGGTCACTCTGTCAATGAATAGGAGCAAAGTATGGCTGCCAAAATTGTCCGTGTCATTATTGTTGGAGATTTAGTTGATACGCAGCAGAACCTTCTGGCCTTGGATTAAAGGATCAAGGTAGACTTGCAGAGCCCGTCAGGGAACTGGACCTTGTTTTGACACAACTTGCACCAGCTCTGCTTATTGATAAATGACAGAGCCACACGATCCAACAAATTTCTCTTTGCCGCAACAACCTTTGCATAAATGTCTCTTATCTGAAGCATTAGCATACAATACATTTGTTTCTGTGACAAATCACCATCAATTTAATCTCGACAGAGTTTGTTCCTTGGCACTTCTGGCCAGAATATAGATGACCTGGGAAAATATTCTGATGCTAAGGAAAAGCTATATTACATGGAAAGGACTATAAACTGGAGACGTTTGACACCTACAACTCCAGATACTCTTGGATGTTATCTATTTATAGACAGAGACCCTTTTGTCATCAAGGATTGTCCACATGTCTATTTTTGTGGAAATTAGAAAAAATATACATCCCGTTTACATGAAGTCTTTGAGGGTCAGGTGGTAAGGCTTGTCTATGTTCCAAGTTTTTGTGAGATAGGATCTGTCCACACATCTCTTTAATATCTTTTTACTATAAAGCATAAGGCTGAAGTTGCTCGATTCTGTAGCAATATGGAGGCATACGGAATGTCATGTTCTCACATCCATATATGTTAGCACCAGACAACCACTGGTATTCTCCCTATCTTGATGAAGATGCTAAGGCTGTAAGGGAGGATAATTAGTTGAAGAATCTGGGTATGCATGTGGAGGAAGCACTGGCGTGGAGTGTTGTTTATGAAAAGAGCACATACTGGGTTTGCTGGCCATTTCGCTGGAGGTTATGAGTCTAACTATAGAAATAGCTATCGCTATTAGTTGAATGTTCTTATTCTATGCTTCTGTTATACAAGTCCGAGAATTGTATTATGTGGAACCCCTCGAAAACTAATGGGCAGGGCACGACGATTCACCAGAAGAGAAACTTCACATGACAGGGTTTTTGCTTAGGGTCACTCGCAAATTTTGTTGTTTTCATCTCATCCTAATGTGCCTTCCTTTCCAGATCACACATCTGTTGAGGGTGGGCATTCTCCCAACATCGACTGCAGCCAGTCTTATTACAACTCGTGCAGCCGTTGAGTAAGAACAATTGCAGAGACCATCTCCACCCACGCAAGTTAATTCAGATTCACCGTCAATCGATAGTGCAAGCATGATTCCTCAAGATGTCGATGGCAGAAGTTCATCCTTTACAAAGAGAAATGGGCTCTCGTCCAGATCCCCTTCAGCATTGTTTTTGCTTTCTCCTGCAATCTTCTCCAGTTTGTTCTATGTGAAATTATACCTCTCCTCTCTATACAGGCAAGGTGGATAAATTGGAAAATAGGTTAGTTTTGTTTGGTTACATTACTGGTCTTCATTCTGCCTTATTACCATTGATTGCTATTTGATGCTCCGCCATAACGGAGTAGGCAAAGAACGAATATCATTGGGAGTAATTTTGTTCCTATTGGCTTTGCTCTATGCATTTTGGCACATGGGCATTCATTTTCCTATGCCTTCACCAGACAAAGGTTTCTCACAATACCTCAACTACTCAACAGATTTGGAGTGATAGGTGTCACAGTTATGGCTGTTTTTTCTGGCTTTGGAGCAGTAAAGTTACCCTACATTTATTTGTTTCTTTTCATTAGGGAAATGTCTCCAAGAACTTGCTGCAGCGGGATCCGTACCTAGTATTTACAGTTTCTTTTCTCAGATTGATAAGGCTGGAAATACTTACTAAAATTGCCACTTCTTTTGAGCCAGAAAGGCAAACAGAAACACATCAAGCTGAAATTTCAAGACCAGTTAGAAAGACAAGAGATTCATCTAAAAAGCCCTAAAGTTATTCACAAATGTGCAGATCCAATATTCGAGGGTTCAGAAGCGACAAATTCTCCTTCAGTAAATAGATTATGGATTAGTTTATCAAATCTGAAGGCTATTTTTGGAAAGACAAGTCAAAAGGAGTTTTTTTGGCTAAGTTTTGGTCATTTTTGAAGGCAGAGTATTAGGGATGAATAGAGAGCTCATCAAATTCGAATTTTTAATATTCATGATGCCAAACGGAGGAGCCTTGGAAGGCTAGTCATCACTTCACGAACTGTTCAAACATATATTTGACCAGCACACGAAGATCACCCTCATTTTGAGGATCTATCTCTACATTTCTGTAAATTAGTTTTCTTTACTGTTTTTAGCAAAACAGATCCATATTTTTAGGATTCGAGGACATCTTGTAAAAGCTATAAAGCTACATTCTGAAGACTAAGATAGGGGTTCAGTTTTGGATACAGAAATTCTCTATTTGTACTCAGACTTTTTAATGTTAATACAGATCACAGGTTCCTTTCAATTTTGATGTCAGCTTTCCATCTTTCTTTCTGTCCTATTATCTGTGTTGTCAAGATTTGAATGGCTGTTATCTCATTGTTTAGATCATAGCCTGATAATAGGTTTATTGATTGTCTCTTAGACCCTACATTGTAATGGTTTAGCTACAATCTGTTCTTCACCCATTTAAAAGTTATCTGCCGATTAATCAATCTTTGAGAGCACTGGTTTATTGGTTTACCATTCTAAATGTCTGAATGCCATACTTGGATTGAGTTATCCCATTGATACACCTACATAAAATACAAAAACATTCATTTCTTAAGTTACCAAGCATCCTTATCCTACAACCCTAAGGAGTTACTTGGAGTGATAACAAATTGGCGTCGTTGCCGGGGAGAGGAGATCGAAGCTCAGCTTCCCTGGGAGACGACATAGATCCAACTTTGATGATAGACAAAGCCTGGACATCATTTGGTTGTAATCATCTATATGGCGACTCCATGAAGGACGAATTCAATGGTGACTCCATGAAGGACGAATTCAATGGCAACTCCATTGTTCAGAAAATTGTTGGTGAGTCCACTGGTATGATATGAACAGGATCTTAGCCAAGAGGTATGCGTTCTGTGGTTTTTCAAGCATTGCTGGTTTTCCTAATCAAGTACCTACTAGAGATGAATGGGAGAACAGTCTTCCTAAATTTTGTGGTGAGGAGTGGGAAGTTCCAGCTGAACATTTGCTGGATTTCCATGAATTCATTAATAGGCTTGAAATTGTACATGACGATGTGCAAATTAAGCTTTTCAAGTTTTCTCTGGAGGGAATTGCTCTTGATTGGTGCTGGTCTCTTCCAGATGCAAGTATCAGCTCTTTAGCAAAGTTTCATTCTTCTTTTCATGTGTTTTGTAAAGATCATTTCTCAGCTGATCTTATTTTTCCTGATTGTTGTCATGAATTTAATCTCTCGAAATTAGAACTTCAGGAAGAGTATGCTACTGAAGAAAATACTCTTCATCATGATCGGGAGATCAATGATTCACACTATGAAAATCTTAGCGATGCTTTTGACATCATATCAAATGCATCTACTGTTGTTAGTTGTCATGATGATCAAGTTTTTATCTCTAAAAACCTTAAAGATGTTGAACGGACTAACAGATTTACAAGTGACAGTTTCAGATCTGCAGTGGTTAATGAGGACAACCTACAATGTCCAGATTTGTAGGGAAGCCCACATTTTCCAGACTTGCAGAAAAAGATAGATTGCAACAGACATTTGCACGAAGGACAACAGGAAGGTTCAGATCAGAAATTTAGTTCGTATTTTCCTCCAATAGTGATCAAGAAATCTATATTCAGCAGTGAGTTTTGTGGAGGAAACGAAGAGCAGCTACAACACAGTCAGTTGCAGCAGCAGCTCAAAGAGGTATTCTTTCATGATTTTGAAGATCCTATTGCTGACCTTTTGGATTCTATCAACAGCGTAGATGTTAAGATATTTCTGTTAGAAGGAAATTGTCTTTATCATTTACTCCAACTTCTTTTCTGTATGATATGGCCTTCATTACTTTTCGGGTCAAGATCTATCATAATGACTGAAAATCAGTTTCTGACATGGCTTCATTGGAAGTATGCTTTCACTTGATCAAGTTTCTTCTACTGGTTAGTGTAGGGGTAGGTAAAGGAATAAGCTCTTCTTATGAGCACGTAGATCATTTTCAGTTCTTGTTGAATAAGCAGAGCAGGCTGCAGGTAAGCTACAGGTGGGATACAGGTCTGTAGAGGTATCAGTGATAAAGGATTAATGACTCCATGCCCAATGCTAAAGGCTACTGGAACTACTTGTTCTTGGAGACCTCGCAGGGAGATCTCCATCCCAGTTGGAGCCAGATGTTATCTCCCAAAATAGCACCGTCATTTTGGGAGATAGAATGAGTCAAAAAAATCATTTCTGTGAGTCTTGGCTTTCAAAATTTTGCTTCCTAGCTTTCAACAGCACAACCGTTTTGATTTTTCGCGAGTTAGTTGTTGAAATCTATCACTTTCAACAGCGCACAGGTCATAAAATGATAGCTTTGCGCTGGTGAAAGCCCAAACAATTGACACCTCAAATTCTGTTACAGGTTAGTCATGTCATGGTTTTTGCTGAGCATCTACCTTCGTTAATTGAATGTTACCTATATTCTCGGCCAAAGGAAGATTTCATTCCATTTATGAACTTTAACTCTTACTGAAAAACAGATGAGTCTATTCCAGAATGCCCTAACTAATAGCTCGAATCAAGAGTCTTAAATGACATTGCTAGTCGCCTTTCATTGTCGAGTTAATTCAGAGGTCGAACTCAAAGCTATGTCTATTATTTAAATTTCCTCCTATTTGATGACTCATAGTTCCGTACTTGTCAAAATTCTAAATACTTACTGCCTCGTCACAACTCGATTCAATGCCTACCTAAAACATCTGTTTCTATTTCATCGAGTCACTAGTCAAAGCACAAAGCCAAATCATGTAGCACGCAACACCTGTTCGAATCATGCACCATCTGAACGATTCAACAGCAAATGTCATTATTGATGTTTGTGTGTCATTGGGTGAAGTCGAAGTCAATATGCCAGGCTACATTGGGAGATCAAGGAGTGGCAATAGGTGGTACTCTGAAAAAGATTTTATTGCATGCCCGTGCAAAGTAATGTGAGTGACATGCGTTGCAAAGAATGAAATAAAACCTGGACAGAGATACCCAAAAATTTGTTGGCATTGTGTAGACAATGGTTCACAAGGTCACTCTGTCGATGAACAGGAGCAAAGTATGGCTGCCAAAATTGTCCATGTCATTATTGTTGGAGATTTAGTTGATACGCAGCAGAACCTTCTAGCCTTGGATTAAAGGATCAAGGTAGACTTGCAGAGCCCGTCAGGGAACTGGACCTTGTTTTGACACAGCTTGCACCAGCTCTGCTTATTGATAAATGACAGAGCCACACGATCCAACAAATTTCTCTTTGCCGTAGCAGCCTTTGCATAAATGTCTCTTATCTGAAGCATTAGCATACAATACATTTGTTTCTGTGACAAATCACCATCAATTTAATCTCGACAGAGTTTGTTCCTTGGCACTTTTGGCCAGAATATAGATGACCTGGGAAAATATTTTGATGCTAAGGAAAAGCTATATTACATGGAAAGGACTATAAACTGGAGACGTTTGACACCTACAGCTCCAGATACTCTTGGATGTTATCTATTTACAGACAGAGACCCTTTTGTCATCAAGGATTGTCCACATGTCTATTTTTGTGGAAATCAGAAAAAATATACATTCCGTTTACATGAAGGCTCTGAGGGTCAGCTGGTAAGGCTTGTCTATGTTCCAAGTTTTTGTGAGATAAGATCTGTCCACACATCTCTTTTATATCTTTTTACTGCAGAGAATAAGGCTGAAGTTGCTCGATTCTGTAGCAATATGGAGGCATACCGAAAGGTCATGTTCTCACATCCATATATGTTAGCACCAGACAACCATTGGTCTTATCCCTATATTGATGAAGATGCTAAGGATGTAAGGGAGGATAATCAGTTGAAGAATCTGGGTATGCGTGTGGAGGAAGCACTGGCGTGGAGTGTTGTTTATGAAAAGAGTACATACTGGGTTTGCTGGCCATTTCGCTAGAGGTTATGAGTCTAACTATAGCAATAGCTATCGCTATTAGTTGAATGTTCTTATTCTATGCTTCTGTTATACAATTCCGAGAATTGTATTATGTGGAACCCCTCGAAAACTAATGGGCAGGGCACGACGATTCACCAGAAGAGAAACTTCACATGACAGGGTTTCTGCTTAGGGTCACTCGCAAATTTTGTTGTTTTCATCTCATCCTAATGTGCCTT
>ML783936.1:1051716-1085260 GCA_009831015.1 Picea engelmannii | reverse complement strand
GTCATCACTTCACCAACTGTTCAAACATATATTGGACCAGCACATGAAGATCACCCTCATTTTGAGGATCTATCTCTACATTTCTGTAAATTAGTTTTCTTTACTGTTTTTAGCAAAACAGATCCATATTTTTAGGATATGAGGACATCTTGTAAAAGATATAAAGCTACATTCTGAAGACTAAGATAGGGGTTCAGTTTTGGATACATAAATTCTCTATTTGTACTCAGAATTTTTAATGCTAATACAGATCACAGGTTCCTTTCAATTTTGATGTCAGCTTTCCATCTTTCTTTCTGTCCTATTATCTGTGTTGTCAAGCTTTGAATGGTTGTTATCCCATTGTTTAGCTCATAGCCTGATAATAGGTTTCTTGATTGTCTCTTAGACCCTACATTGTACTGGTTTAGCTACAATCTGTTCTTCACCCATTTAAAAGTTATCTGCTGATTAATCAATCTTTGAGAGCACTGGTTTATTGGTTTACCATTCTAAATGTCTGAATTCCATACTTGGATTGAGTTATCCCATTGATCCACCTACATAAAATATAAAAACATTCATTTCTTAAGCTACCAAGCATCCTTAGCCTACAACCCTAAGGAGTTACTTGGAGTGATAACAGTTGGTACCTTAAATCAAGAGAGATGGAAATTCCAATTAGTCCATGTGCTTCATCATTCCTATTATCCCACTTGGCTTTCTTATCAACATCAGTGCGTGCTTTTTCCTTTCTCGAGGTAATCTAGTACAAGCCTTTACTTCTTAATAAATCTTCCATATGAGATTTCCATTGGAAGTAGTTGTTGCTGGTAAGCAAGACAGTACTTGTAGAAGCCATATTAAATATGCAAATAATGTGGATTTAAAAACTGAAACTAATGATCTGGATGGAAAGAGCTCGAAAATTTATGCGGTTTAAAAAAAGAACGGCACTGAAAATAGACTTCTGATGTTAGAGTTATGCCCTTTTTAAAAAAGGCATGATCGATAACCAAATGACCACGTGATTGTGTAAGTTGCTTTATGAAGTGACCCACTTTTATAAATAGAAGTGGGGATCACTTTTACAATGAAGTTACTTTATAACAGAAAAGTTGCATGCAAGTTAAATAACTCTAAAATAAAATATTAAAGCTACTTATAGTGATTCACTTTTATACTTGCAGTGAAATACACTTTACAATTTTAGCATGAACCTTTTCAAAAAAGGTAACAAAAGAGAGACTTGATCTCAAGACCTCTTACTTAATAAGGAAACTTTTAACCAAATGATCTAGCAAAACATATTGTAATGTTCAGAAGGAGGATTGTTGTTGTTGTTGTTGAAGACGACCTTGGAGAGTGTGCTAAAAAAAACTCTTTTCACACAAGAAAAAAATTCCGCTTCTCGATGACAACAAGGGTTAGATCTCGGTTAGCTTACCTAGAAGATGCACATTTTCTTATATGTTTTTGATTTTCCAAGATCGCATAGGGCACGGGGCAAAGAGAATACGCAGATCTAAAAGAGTAGCAACCCAAAAATAAATAAAACAAAACTGAAATAAAACCAAAATACTACTCTGATTTTTTTTTTTTAAATGCATATTCAAGCTTTATACCTTCGAAACTGACTGTAATGGCCGTATCTTGGGCAAACGAAAACCTTTTTGAGTGAAACGAAAACCTTTTTGAGTGAAACAAAAAGTGTTCCTGATTGAAAACAGTGCTCCAGATGCAATGGGACAGTCCTCTCAGCCCTGAAATGTATGTAAATGACAAAAAGTGAAGATGAGGCACCTCTTCTTCACGATCTTGATCTACAAGAGGAGCGGGTCTTCAAACAGGCTCTGATACCATGTTCGACAACACACATATTCCAACAGAGGAAGAAAACCTTTAGTAACCACTCACATAACGATATCAAAGATCAACACATCGATGTTTTCACATGGTAAAACCCCTATGGGGAAACATCCACGACCCCAACCAACACGACCACTTGGAGCAGTTTATTAATGGAAAGAAAAAGATTACAGAGAGATTTTACAAGAGAGTTTCTCACAATCGATCATCGACAAATGACCCTCCATGCTATTTAAATAGAGATCATGGACCAATCGGGTGCTAAGCCACGAATCAATGGCCGTTAAGATCAAGGAGAGTATGAACCATCGGATCACTCTATGTCGATGACATATCGTGACCGTCGGATTTCCTAACTACAAATGCATACTAAAGAAACACACTAGAAAACACACTTTTACCTAATGACACAATAGAACAAGTAGATATTACTAACTCCTAAGTGTCTAAATATCGTAACAATAGAATACATGTCCAGGGTCCCTTATTCATCAATAGTTGGTAGCTTGATGTATGCGATGGTTTGCATAAGACCAGATATTGCACATGCAGTGGGAGTTGTGAGCAGGTATATGAACAATCCAGGTAAAGAACATTGGGAGGCGGTAAAGTGTATTATCGGGTATTTGAGAGGTATTGCTACTCATGCATTATGTTTTGAAGGTTCAGACACTTTTCTACAGGGATATGTTGATTCAGATATGGCAGGTGATAAAGATAGCAGGAGGAGCACCACAGGGTATGTTTTTACTGTAGGTGGAACATCAGTAAGTTGGATTTTGAAACTACAAAATGTTGTTTCACTTTCAACAACAGAAGCAAAGTAGTTGCTGATATAGAGGCTAGTAAAGAAATGATTTGGTTACAAAGGTTTATGGAGGAATTGGGAAAGAAGCAAGAGAATAGTAGGTTGTACTCTGACAGTGAGAGTTCCATTCATCTTGCAAAGAAATCAACCCTCCATTCAAAGAGTAAGCATATACAACTGAGGTACCATTTCATACGATCCATCTTGGAAGATGGACATTTGAAGTTGGAAAAGATACACACTAGCCAGAATCCCGCAGACATGTTAACAAAGGGAGTAACCAGGGAGAAAATGAGTTCTTGCTCAGTTTCAGTTGGTCTTCAAGCATGAAGCTGAAGATGAGAAATTTTCCAGGTCCAAGAAGGTTCATAGTCCAGCAGATACAATAGTGGTGGAGTTGTTGAGACCAATATCCAAGTGGGACATTGTTGGTTGTGGAGCCTGATTTTCTTCTTGATTCAGAGGTATTTGTTTTCAGTCGTGTTTATACCCCATGAAGACTTTACACCCCAGAATAATGTACACTCATCCACACGAGGGAGTGCAGGGGGGTTAGCCCCCCTACGAGGTCCAAGGGGGCTATCCCCCTGGATGGGGGATCCAGGGGCAAGTAGGCCCCTGATGGGGGTTTGGGGGACAACGTTCCCCAATGGGGGTTTGGGGTTGAATCCCCCAAAGGAAAATTTCCTTGTAACTATATATTGTAATTTCATTGTAAATATGGACCGTTCATTATAGGGTCACATATCTAATGGTAGAAGTTATGTTAGGGTTTTTTTACCTAGAAGGCAACCCTCTTTTATGAGGGAAATGTATTGCAGCTATGGATCACAACGAATATTGTATTATGAGAGAGGAGACTGTGAGAGAAAGAAGAGGAAGTTCCAGTGGGTTTGTTGTAGGTTGTATCCCTTCATTTGTTGGATAATAATAAAGGAAGGACCTGAAAATTTCTCTGCTGGACATAGCCCACACTGGGTGAACGACGTATATCTATGTCTCTATTGTATTGTGTATCTTCTGTGTTTTATTTATGCATTTTTTTTATTTTATTTCTCTGTGATCCTATTTTTCTAACATTAAAAATATTGAATCCCCTACTTCAAAACTTCTTTCACTACGATGCTAATATGCTTATTGTTTCATGCGATTATGTTCCATAGTTAGGTTTTCCTTTAAGAGTTTGGCAACCTGTTGTTGATGCTCGATGTGATATTCCACTGCTTGAACCTTAGATTTTTATTCTAGAGAAGAATTTATGGACGGTGGGTGATATCCATAAAGTGCCATAAATGGTGTCATTTTTGTTGCAGTGTGAAAGGAAGTGTTATATCACCATTTTGCCAAGGGTAACGACTTGAACCATTATGTTTCTTTATCATAGACAAACAAACGAAAGTATCCTTCTAGACATTTGTTCACTATCTCAGTTTTCCCATTAGATTGAGGATGATAAGATGAGCTATGAGCCAATTAAGTACCCAAACAAGAAAATAGTTCTATCCAAAAATGTCTAGTTAAGATGGGCTCTCTGTCACTTACAATAATCTTTGGGATTCCATGTATCTTTTGAACTATCTCCATGAATGTGGTGGAAATTATACTGAATTTTAAAGGGTGAGAGAGTGAACAAAAGTGTTCATACTTGGTAATTCAATCAACAATCACCATGATGAAACTCTTTCCTTCAGAATTCGGTAACCCTATGATGAAATCCATGGAAACCTCCTCTGACCACTGACTTGGAATGGCTAATGGTTGTAAAATATATGGGGTCTTAATTATTTCCACCTTATTTTGTTGGCAAACCAAACATTCTTCCACAAACTTTTGACCATCAATTTTAAGGTCATCCCAAAAAAATTCCCTCTTGACCTTGTGATAGGTTTTCAAAAATATTGAGTGCCCTCCTACCAGAGAGGTGTAAAATTACAAAAGTACCTTTTGTTTGATTTGGGAGTTCTTACATAAATATAAATGATCTTTGTACCATAGTGAATCATTTTTCCATGTAAATGTATCGGATGCACTGGAATCATGTTGAAACCTTTGAATGAGATTCCACACTTCTTTTTCATTCTTCCATTCATCCCTTGATTATGCTGTCTAATTAGGTTGGATTATAGAGATATCATAGAGAAATGCCTCAACATATTCATCTTTTCTTGAGAGTGCATCTGCCACAACAATTTTCTTCCCTTTTTTGTAGATTATTTCAAAGTCATAGACCAACATCTTGGTCACTCATTTTTGTTGCTCTTATGAAGATAGTCTTTGTTCCAAGAAGTATTTAAGACTGTCATGATTTTTTTTTACCTTGAAATGACAACCTATTAGGTAAGGGCACCATTGCTTCAATGAATGTATTATTTCCATCATTTCCTTCTCATAAATGGGTTTGTCTAAGTCCTTTAACTTGAGTGGCCAACTTTCAAAAGCAAGGGGACTTCCTTCTTACATTATAATAGCACCAATTCCATTTCCCAAGGCATCACATTCCACAATAAAGGTTTTTGTGAATTATGGTGTGGTCAAGACATGAGCTTTGCACATTTCCTCTTTAAGTTGTTCAAGAGCTCGAGTTTCATTTGGAGTCCATGAAAATGCATCTTTCCTATTTAATTTAATTAAATGTGTTGTTATTCTTCCATAGTTCTGAACAAACTTGCGGTAGTAGCCTATCAAACCCATAAATCCTCTAGGATTCTTCAATATTTTGGGAATTGGCCAGTCCATCATGGATTTACTCTTGTTAGGTTCTACCTTGACACCTTCATGAGATATAATATCACCTAAATAATCTACCTTATTCACCCCAAAGAAAAATTTGGATGGTTTGGAATATAGATGTTGCTCCTTTAGTATTTGTAGCACCCTATGAACATGTCGAACATGATCTTCCCAAGACTTTCTATAGATTAGTATGTCATCAAAAAATACTAACACAAACTTTCGAAAGGAAGGGATTGAAAATGGAATTCATCAACCCTTGCAATGTGGAAGGTGCATTTGTAAGGCCAAAAGGAATGACTGAAAATTCATAATGGCCTTAATGATTTCTGAATGTTGTTTTTGGGATATCTTCTTCCTTCATTCTAATATGATGATACCCTCAACAAAGATCCAATTTTTCAAAGTGGATTTCTCCATGTAGTTCATCTAATAATTCATCAATGATAGGAATGGGAAACTTATCTTTAATGGTGATCTTTTTGAGATCTCTATAATCTGGACACATACACCATGAGCCCTCTTTCTTGAGTACCATTACCACCAGTGCAGAGTAAGAAATTTTTCTAGGTCTAATAATTCTAGCCTCTAAAATCTCTTCAACCATATGCTCAATTTCACTCTTCTGGGCATAAGGGTATCTGTAAGGCTTGATGTTAGGATGAAAAATCTAAGGAATTAAGTGAATAGCATGATCATGATCGCGATTGGGTGGAAGACCTTTGGGAATATCTTCAAATACTTTGTAATTCTTATCAATGATCCCTTGGACATCTAGAGGAATAGATGTCTTAGATGTTTTAACATCTAGTGAGCATAGTTGTACAATTACACCATGATGTCCCTTTTTCAATAAGTTTTTCATGCCATTAGAGCTTAACACCTTACTAGGTTTCCCTGTGATACCCCTTAATTCAAATTCCTTTCCTTCCAATGAAAATTTGATGAAAAGTTCTTAAAAATTAAAATCCATTATTCCCAATTATTGTAACCATTGGACCCCTAGTACAACATCAACACCACCCATGGGTATATAAATCATTGGACTATTCATTACATATTCCCCCATAGTAATATTGATCTTATGGAATTTTCTTGAGCAATTGCTATTTCCTCCATTTGCAATCATTACATGAAACTCCGATGTTGGATATATAAAGCAATTGAGAGCTTTGGCTAATTTACAATGAATGAAATTATGAGTACTACCATAATCAATAAGCACTATTACCTTTTTTTGTTTTGGTATATCCTTTGATCTTGATGGTTTGAGGAGTGCTAATTCTAGCCAATGCATGACATGATATGGTAGGAGTTGTCTCTTCAGTAGAAATCTCTTCTACATCTTCATCTTGAGATGGTTCTTGTTCTTGTTCTTGTTCTTCTTCCTCTTCACAATCTATGTAGAATAATTTATTCTCATCACACTTATGTCCCTTACTGCACTTGTTGTCACAATTAAAGAATAAACCTTTTTCTTTTATTTCCTGTAATTGTTGAGGTGTCAACCTTGTATGTTGAGGTGGTTTAGAAGAAGGAACATTATTCTCTCGATAGATGTTAGGGGTGGTCCTTCTAGTAGCCATAGCCATAGCCATATTTTTACTTTCAACGTTTTTCACCACCCTGAACGCATTCTCCAATGATTTGGATTCCCAAGGGAAAACCTCATGTTGAATGTTATCCTTTAAAGTTCCTATGAAGACATCAATCAGGTGCTCATATGGAATATATGTTATCTTTATATTCAATCTTTGGAATTTCTCAATGTGTTGTGCAAATGAACCCATTTTCTTGATATTTATCAATTAGATGAAGAAGGTATTGCTCCTTGTATCCTCATAGTGTGCTATCATTTATTTTGTGAAAAGTTTCCAAGTGACAAGTGATTTGTGAGAACAAAGCCATTGATACCACACAAACTGATTAGGTTCTAAATATAAAGACACAATTCATAGCTTTTGTGTATGTGTCACATCATGTAGATCAAATAACTTCTCCATCTGGAGTATCCATGTGATTGGATCCTTTCCATCAAACTTCCTCATATCAATATTAGGAAAGTGGTTGGTATTCAACCCAAAGTTGGAGTTTCTCCAGTATTGATTCATCTTCTTTGTTTCCTCATCATGAATTTCATGGGATACATTGTCACTTTCATGTGGCCTCTTTATTAGAAAAATTTTCAACCCTTCCATGATATCTCCTTTTAATCCATCCATCTTAGTATCCATCATCACTTCCATCTTAGATTCAGTTGAATATATTATATTTTGTAGTTCATATTTTGTTACTTCCTTCTGTTATAAATCATCTATGTCCCTGTGCATTTCCTCACCTTCACCACAAACAAGGGAGTGTCAGGTGCTATATCTCTCTGATATACGTGTGGGGTCCAAAAATAGTACTCGTCCTAATATCTCAGGGAAATAAATAAGGAGACTTGAACATGCCCTTAGTTGTACTATCTAACTACCGAGGTTCTAAAGAGTGATCTCCCCGAGTGTTTTTCTTGGTGTACTATAAAAACAAGACAACTAAATGGTTTACTCGGTTGGTTTCAGGATTCTAGGGGGTCTCCAGATATATTCTAGGTATGTGGGAGATCAAATCCATAGTAGTGTTGTCTAATGCACAACCATTCAAAATGAGCCTTCCGATATACTCTAGGTACGTGGAAGAACCACATTGTCCTTGGGTTGTAGCGCTTAAAAGTAACGACAACTCCTACGTTTAGCGACATTGAAATACATCTGTACCTAAAAATCCATAAGATTCTCCAAAATTTATGTGATACTCTATTTATCCCACTTTATTCCACTTTGTGAATCACCCCAATTGGTTCATCTAGTCAGAAGATATTAAAATTTCAGAAAAAAAGAAAAATGTACCTTTTAAAACCCTGATTTGGAGATTGTTCTGCTAGCCAACCTTTCTTCTATTGTAGCTTTGTAATTTCATCCCTTATGAGTATAATTTTTTGGCCTGAGGTAGCCTGATGTTTCTTCTTTCCAACCCCATAGGTTATACCAATATTGTATTCTCCAAGAGAATTTTATGATAACTTTGCCAAGATGTGCTAAGTTTTTCCCTTTCAAGAGAGAAAACTTGTACGACTTGTTGTGTGTCACTGTCTTCACTTCATAACTTGAAATTTGCACCAGTAAAAATTTGGTCCATACCCTAACCAATGGAATAGATATCACTTAATTTGGAGGTTTGTATCTTTAGATAAAACAATTTTCCCAAGAACATATGTTTTAGACTGAAATCTGGACCAACCAAAAACCCTAATTTCCTCAAAGAATAAATTTCAGAGTACAATGAATCAAGGAATGAAATTTGTAAAAACTATAATTTAATTTTCCAACTTCGTACTATAAAAATTTTGGAACCTGAAACCAAGAAAAAATAAATTGGGAGCAAAAATTCCAAGAAGACTTGTTTCAAACTAGTTTCAGGGCTAGTAAAAAACCCTAACTTGAACATAATGTATATCCAAAACTATAACAAGCCAATATCTTAAATTTGGACCCAATATATCTCTATATGTATCCTATACACCATATAAATTGCATATCCCTAAAACTTCCAAAAACTGATTTGTAGGAAAAATTCCAGGAAGACTTGTTTTGAAGAAGCCAATTCTGAGGATTGTCTAGCTCTGATACCAAATGGTAAGAACCAAATACCAAAATAGCATAAAAAATATCAGAATAAGTACTCAACGCCTTGATAAAGAGAGAAATTCAGATAATAAGCCTCTTCAAGGGAGAAGCCTCCTTATATATTACATGAATTCACCAATACAAGATGATTCCAAATGAAAATGTTTCCTTGGTATATATAAGAGACTAGGGGGTGTTAGCACCATGTTTTTCGTAGCTAAGGTTATAGGTTTGTCAACAATTTGCAAAGTCATGCATGTTAGCACCCATATTTTTTTTATGACTGGCAACATCTAACATCTCCAAGGGTAAGTTTCAAAAGGAAGCTTACCATTTATTTGTTCCATTTCCATGTGAAACTGCACGCTGCAAAAGTTTCTATGCGTTGTGCAAAGCACTTCACCATGCAAAGGATTCTGTCGTGCAGTGGATTTCATTGCACGGTGGATTTCCATCGCGCAGTGGATTTCGTCGCGCAATGGATGCTGTTGCACAAAGGATTATGTCACGCAGTGGATTCTATCATGCAATGGATTTTTGTCGCGTAGTGGATTTTGTTGCGCAGTGGATTATATCGCGCATAGGATGTTGTCGCACAGTGGATTCTATCGCGCAAAGGATGTCGTCTCACAGTGGATTTTCCTGTGCACAGGCTACAGGTTGCACTGCAAAAATGACTTCTTTAGTGGTCAACTTCAAGATCAATTTCTGACCAAATCAAGAGGAATTTTAAAAATCCCTGAGAGGTTTTTGTCGAGGAAAAACCGAATAATAAAAACCTCTCTCATATTTTCAAAATGTGTCATGTATTGGGATATTCTAAGGAATATGTGAGCCCTTTTTTTCAGCTTTCATGATTTCCTATCCGAGATATGTTTTTGCGACACATATTATGGACAGATGGAGATGAATTTAAGGAAACTGAGAGAGGTTTTTATTTATAATAATATTAAATACAAAAACCTCTCTCATTTTCTAAAATAGTGTTTTATCAGTGAGATAATATGTCATATTTAATGCCTATTTTTCCAATTTGTTGCGCAATCCACTGCATTTTTTGTTGTAGGTTATTGTTGCATAGCAGACTTGTTGTCCAAGGGTGACAGAGTGTCCATATGTGCACATGAAGGATACTCACTACCACATGGTTGAATTTTTATCATGATCAATGAATGTAAATAATATTTCGGTTACGATTATGATTTGGCAAAGTCGGGTTTTCTATTTTTAGTGAATCCATTGAAGTTATTGTTCTCTTTCAAAGAAAACAGATCCATGATTCCAGGAAGAAGTATTTCGACCATAGCATCCAAGGGTGACATGAGTTTTCTATATATGGGGATCATTTTCATGTAAACAAGGTTGGTTGGAAAATTTGGTAGATGATAGCTATTGTATGCAATTTGAGTTTTTGACCGGTATTTAATGCAAAGGTCCTGTAACTTGATGAAAAGATTCCAGTTGTAGAAGTTGGATGTATTTCATTCCTCTCTTTACGTATGTGCTTCCTATCATATTTTATTCATATATTTTTCTGTTTATTTTGGAACGAATTTTCGAACCTATGGATTCGTTGTGCAACGCCCCTTGTTCGCGCCACTTAGACAAAATGTTTTCTTCTAAAAATTAACTTTGAATTCACTCACAACAGTGCTCTGAATTAATTCCTGTGTTTTTCTCCCACCTCACATTACAGTTTTACACTAAAGACTGTTGCTTGCCTAGCCTTATCCTCTCAAGTTCAGTCACCGAGTCATTTGTCCCGTCTTTTCCTAAGACCGACCCCATAGCCCAAGTCTTACTTTCTTTTGCCAATATAACTAGAACCCATTATATCATAGGTGTTAAATCTAGCCATTGTTTTCAAAGTCATATCCTGCATGGATACCGCACCATTTCCGAGAGAGCCCTCTCCAGATCCAAAAGGTTTTTTTGGGTCTCAAAGTTGGTTGAAAAATTTACCTTCGTCGTTTGTTTATCAGCTGAACAGATTTATGGAGTGCTAACAGGAGGTACAATTACAACTAATGGATCCAATCCAACATAAATAAAATAACAATAATAATGTAATATGCTTGAATTAAGGGGTAATGTGCCATGATTTAGGGCTTAACAATACTGGATGGAATCAGTATCTTTGTATAGTATACCTATATTTTCTGCGACAATTGAGGAGGTATTGGATTTTTATAATGTCATTGAAGAGGATCACGAGGATGAAGACCCCAAGAATTTGCAGATACCAAAAACTGAAGGGGAGTGTGAAATATAAGGACCACAGGTTGAATCTGTGGTGTGCGGAAATCCTTTGAAAACTCAGAAAGTGAACATTGGTACAAAAGATAATCCTAAGTTCTCAAACATAGGATATTATTGGAGCAATGAGAGAGTCAAGAAGATTGTCGAATTACTATGTTAATATAATGATATGTTTCTGACTATGTTCTCAGAGATGAAAGGAATTGCTAGGGAGTTAGGAAATATGAAGATTCCATTGAACCTAGGTGTGAAACTTGTGAAATAGAGACCTTATAGAATGAATCCAACATATAAGCAGAACGTAAAGATAGATATAGACAGGATGTTAGAAGCTAGAATTATAGAACCTATTGAAGAATCATAGTAGATAATTCCAATGGTAGTTCAAGACAAGAAGATAGGAGGAATCGATAAATGTTTAGATCTGAGAAAGTTGAACGATGCTTGTTTACATAACCTATTTCCTACCCCATTTACAGATGAAGTATTGGATAATGTAGGGGGTTAGGAGGATTGCACTTTTACGGATGGATTCTTGAGATACCACCAGATCAAGATTATGTAAGAAGAAAGATATAAGATGACCTTCATGACAAAATGGGGTTGTTATCAATACACAATTATGTTGTTTGGATTAAAGAATGCACCAATTTTTTTCTCTAGAGTAGTTGTTGCAACTTTCAAAGAGTTCATTCATAAGTTCTTAGAAGTGTATTTAGATTATTGGAAGGTATATAGTTCGTTGAAAGATCATGTTGAAACTTTGTGCTTAATGTTGGATAGGTGTAGGAAGTACGAGATCTTGTTGAATCTGAAGAAATTATTTTTTTGTGCACCTTTTGAATTTTGTTGGGCCATTTGGTGTGTAAACAGGGATTGTTAGTTGACCCTGTGAAGATAGTTGTGATTGTTGATTTTCCACCACGAACTTCAGTTCAACAATTGAGAGCCACATTGGGTCATACTTGATACTATAGAAAGTTTATCAGGGAATATGCACATATTACATCCCCTATGGAGAAGTTGTTGAAGAAGGAAGTTAAGTTTCATTGGAATGAAGAATGTCGGCAAGGTTTGGACACATTGAAGCAAAAGATGGTCATTGTGTCAATTCTAGTGTCTCTTGATTGGAAAAAGGAGTTCCATGTACATGCATCATCTATAGCATTGGGAGAAGTTTTGGTTCAACCAGGTGAAGGAGAGATAGATCATCCGATTGCATTTGCAAGAAGGAAGTTATCATCTAGAGAACATAACTATACTATGACAAAACAAAAAGGTTTGGCAATGGTATACACCTTGCAGAAGTTTAGACACTATCTTTTGGGATCTCACTTTAAGATGTATACAAACCATTCTGTGTTGATATACCTAGTTAGAAATCTAGTTTTGGGGGGGAGAATATGAAGATGGTTATTATTGTTCCAGGAATATGACTTTGAGGTGATTGTGAAACCAGGGAAATTCAATTCAGGACTAGATCACTTATCGCATATATTGTCAGGAGAAGGTGTAGGAAACTTGGATGACAGTTTACCAGATGCACACTCATTTGCAGTCCAGATGGTTGACGACTATTTTCTAGACATAGTCCAGTTTTTTAGCACAAGAGTAGCCCCATCAAAGTTCAAAGTTTAAAAAAAGAATCAACTAGTAGTGAAGGTGACAGACTACCAGTTGATAGTAGGAAATCTGTACAACTTAGGCGTAGATATTTTTCGACATTGTGTATTAGATTATGAAAGAAATATGATGTTGTTAGAGGCACGAAGGGGTTGCAGGAGGTCACTATGCATAAATGGAAAGTTGAAACAACTCAAAATATCTTGCGTGTAGGACTATGGTGGCCTACCCTGCACAAAGACACTAAGGAATTTTGTCAACGTTGTGAAATTTGTCAGATACTTGGGAATCCTTCTAGGAGAGATGAAATATCATTAGTTCCACAACTTTACAAGAATTTGATAAATGGGTAGTGGAATTTTTTGGGTTGATTAACCCACCAACTAAGAGGTCGGTAGCTAGATACATAATTACTGTGATAGACTATTTAACCAGATGGATCGAGCTAGAGCCAATTAGAGATTGCAACGCGGAGATAGTTGCATGGGTTTTTTTTTTAAATGTAGTTACAAGGTTTGGATGCCCAAGGATACTTATGGGTGATCAGGGCACTCGCTTTATGAATATGAATATTGTTTCACTGACAAAGGAGTTTTAGATTCATCATCAGAAGAGCACAACATACCATCGTCAGTAAAATGGAACCATAGAAGCATTCAATAAGATCTTGGAACATGTGTTGAAAAAGGTTTGTACTGTAATTTGGGATGATTGGGACTTGAGGATTATAGTAGTGTTATGGGAATATAGGACTACAAGTAATAATTTGACAGGTTAGACTCCATTTAGATTGACATATGGACACAAAGTTATTATGTTCATGGAATTCATAGTGCCAAGTCTGTGCATTGTTGCATTGATGGAACTTACAGATTCAGGTGTAGTGGAGAAGGGACTATCATAAATAATGGAATTAGAAGAAGATAATTTTTTCATAGGTTTCCATCAACAAGTACAGAAAGCACGTGAGAAATCTTGGAATAACAAACATATCAAGAAAAATAAGTTATAGAAGGGAAATTTAGTGTTACTCTATGACAAAAAGTTTTGCAACACCTAGGGAAATTTTAGATGCATTGGTTAGGTCCTTATGTGATAAAGTATGTGAAAAATGTAGGTTTTGTTCAGTTGGAGAAAATTAATGGAGAAGTTGTGGAAGGACTGGTTAACAATAGTCGACTGAAACTATATAGGGATAGTCGTGGTTCTGCACACTAGTATGATCACGCATAATGTGTACCATATGGCATGTATTATAGTGTATTATAGGAAGAAAAAGAAAAAGAAAAAAAAAAAAAAATATGGGGTAAGAAACAAAAGGTTCAAATTAAGCATAAAGGAATTGATCAAACAGTTAAGTTAGCAAGGACAGATAAACCAAAAAATGTCATAGAGAAGTAGTAAAGAGGAAGGAATCATGTTGGAAGATTGTATTGTGACATACATTTTTGTAGAAGGCGGGAAAATAATTTAAGGACATCCATGATGGGACATGCATTGAAGAGTGAACATGACGATGAAGTAGGGGTGCCACATAGTCATAAATCATAAATGGTAAAAGGATTTTGATAAGCTAGAAAATATAACATATGATCCGTCAGAGGATATGAATTTAATGAATTATTAAGGAAAGGAATGAATGCTAAATAAAGTGGATTGGACTGAAATTTAGGGCATGAAAAGGAATAGAAACAACTAGAAATAGGTTATAAAAGTGATTGAAGGGTCAAACTGATAAAATTTATTGTCTTTTGAGATTTCATAGAGAGCGGTGAGAATAAAGAGTCAAGAATATGAATATAGATATGAGTAAGAGCAGTTGTAGAGAGAAATGGCACCACCAAAGACATGAGAATATTTAGCACCATCGATGAAACAATGCACTAGGAAGACATTGATACCTGTGACTAAGGAAACATTGAGAGAATCAACATCGGGGTCAACCATGGTTAACTTTCCAAGGGATTATGTGCCACCAAGGAAGTTGTTAGTGAAGTCGATGCAGTTACAAAAAGAGGAAAATTATGAACTCGTCGAGCCAGATATTCCACCAGGCGTGATCGTTGAGGAAGATATTCTCAACACAATAGGCAGTCTAAAGTATGCATACCATGACATCATAGTTATGGATAATTTTCCCGAGTTTTCTCCTGACAAGTAAAGAAACATAAGAATCACCCTAGATTCACAAGAAATCATCATAGAGCCAAAGGAATGGGCATTGGTGTTGGATGTATAGGCTGACCCAAGTTCTACCTTTAGGATTCCAACAAAACCATACAAACCATCGAACCTTCTAGAGACGAGAAGGAAACATTGTGCACAATGAAGTCTCACCCGAGATGGCTTATGGGTGATTGGAGGACCTAGATATCTGCAATTGTGGATGTTAGGAATACTTTTCCACTTCAACATTCATCATATCTACCATTCTATAGCCATATTCATTCATTCACTTACATTCTACAGGAAATATCAGACTACTCTAGTGCATGTTGCATTTTACTACTACTATATTCATTCATTCATTCATCATAAACCATTGCAACACATAAAAGAGACATTCCACACAAAGAAATAGGTTTTTATTGTGGTTCACCCCATGGGCTACGCCCACAAAGATTTGGCATTATTTTCTTCTTTATTCATCTTCATCAATTCATTGTGTTGTGTTCATTACATCAGAGGTGCATCTAAAATGAACAAGTATAGGTGAGGATGAACAATGTCGCACTAAGCTCCACAGCTTGTGACCTTACCCTCAGTTACAAATCAAAACTAGAATCATCTCCAAAACTAACTCAATAATATCTACACATCTCTCAACCAAAAAACCTCTATCCAAAAAATTGATACCAAAAAGATATCTTCTCTCCTTAGATCTCATAATACATATTTATGCTACAAAAGAGGGTTATAACCCATTATATCAATGACCAAAACCCTAACATTAATTGGATTAGATTTTTCCACATTCCAACTTCTTTCATGTGGTTGATCTGTGTCCTTTGACTTTTTGCTTCCTCGCGCTGCTTTTCCTCGTTCTTCGACGCATGCTCCTTTTTTGTTCCCTTTTCTACTTTCTTCCTCGATTGTTGCATTGTTCTAAAAAATGGTATGTTCCAAAAATCCCCCAAAACTTACCCATGGCTCATCATGAGCCACTCATGTAGTGTTTGAATCCTTTACTGACTTCTCCAACTCCTGAAAGCTTCCTGGAATTTCTTCAGCTCGAGTTTTTTTTCCTATGTGCTATTCTAAGCTACAGAGTCCACAGTCTGCGAAATCATGTGTTCCTTCATCAATTATTCCATCTCCAAGTTAATTTTCCCAATCTCCCCCTTGGTTGTATCAATCTCAGTCAACATTTTATCCACTCTCTCTTATAGTGTCTCCAGCTAATCCTGCCTCAACTGCTTCTCTGCATGTATTCTCTTCATCTCTTCCTATAGGTTATTCAATCTCTACGCACTTCTCAACCTATATTGAACGGTCATCGTATTCTATTTTTTCTTCAAGTCTTTCAATGTAGTGTTTTCTCCTTTTTCTTTCTTGTATAAGTCTTGCAGTCTATCATCCTCCTGTAGACTTGTCCATAACTATGTGCTTCTGTCATATAACTCTATGATTTCCAAGAATCTTTGTGCAATGTTCTCCTTATGATATATCATGTTAAGAACCAAAGACTTGAATACAAAAATACCACCAATATTTAGAGAACAGTATATTAAAACCACACTTTTATTATAAGAAAACCCTTGAGGTAGGGAAACATCATACAATGGATCCTATTATGGAAGGGATCCTCTCTTGTTCACTTTCCTCTTTGAGGGGGCATCCTCCTATTGAGATACCACTCACAATGCAATACTTCTCTTCATATTTCATTATATTTCTTTAACCCCTTTATATAGTGCTTCCAACCACCTAAGAACATTCTAGAGGAAAAACCTTCTAGAAGTAGAAACTTCTAAGAAGTCCTCTTACATTTATTATATCTAACTACCATAGTGGGCCTTATTTAATACTATAGTGGACCTAGTCCACCTTACATTGAATGGCCTCCACTATTATCACTATGGGCCCTTTGGGCCCCCCACTACCTCTCTAGCTACCTAACATTCCATCCCCCTTATGAAAGCGTTGTCCTCAACGCTTGCTATAAGAGTGTACAACCATATACCAGGGTCTCATGGATAAGTGTGGACCACAGTGTTGAAGTGGACTAGAGAACCAAGGTCCCATGTAGAAATGAAAGCCACCACATTGAATTATTCCAACCACCATTGTAAACCAAGGTCCCATGTCCAAGTGCTCTTGTGAACTCCACATGGAAGATATCTGAACTCAAGAACCAACTAAAAATGATGTTCCAAAGAGCTACATTGATCATGGGGATACAAATATGTAGATCCCTCCATATCCAAAAAATCATTTGAATAACACACTAGTACTAGAGAATATTGAAAAGTAGTATTCATAAAAGGCTATGGACTACTCTCGATAATGTTCTCTACATAAGGTTGAGTAGAGTCATCAAATAAAAGATGAAAGTAGTTATCATCCCAAAGATTACAATTGTCTATATACCAATCCTCACAATATTCCCCGTAATCATACCAAGAATATATTTCTTGAGTATATTCTGATGTGATGTCAATGTACATTATATTCCTAATATATATCTCTCTTGTGTTGCAAGTCTAGTCTCTTCAATAGCTTCCATATCAAGTTGAAATTTTGTGTTGGAGGCTTCCAGTTTGCATTGTAGGGCCATGAAGGATTGAAAGTAAATATCCATGGGAAACACCATATATAAGATACTAAAATAAATCTCTAAAAATCCTCTATCCAATGGAATTAATCTGGTATCAATTTGATCACTCTCTAAAAAAGTTATGAACTTTGCAGTTCCACCACCATCATGAAAACCCCCAAAAATGGTTGATTTCAAATTACCGATATATTTACTTTCATAGCTTTGATTTAGGTGATTATTTTTTTCAAAATATTTATTTTTGAAATATGAACTCATGTTTTATTTATTTTTATCAAATTCAGCCTCCATATACTACATAAATAAAAAAATCACGTCGTCGTCCACGGAAAAAACCCTGAAAAATTGCATATTTTAAAATGTCGATATCTTGACTTCCTGGACTCCGTTTTAGATGATTTGTTTTTTTAAATTGGGTGTTTTTATGAGAGGAACTCATATATACAACATATTTCTGAAAAAGGTTCACAAAAAGATACATAAATTGTTCGTAATGTCGTGGCCCTCTTTTTCTTCTCTAAACAAATATGCAAAAACAAAATAAAATAAAAATTCCCTTAATTCTTGCTAATGAAAGTGATATGATACCACTTGTTAAGAACCAAAGACTTGAATACAAAAACACCACCAATATTCAAAGAACAATATATAAGAACCACAATTTTATCATAAGAAAACCCTTGAGGTAGGTCAACACCATACAATGGATCCTATTATGGAAGGGATCCTCTCCTATTCACTTGCCTCTTCAAGGGGGCATCCTCCTATTGAGATACCGATAAAAATAAAATACTTCTCTTCATATCTCATTACATTTCTTGAACCCCTTTATGTAGTGCTACCAACCACCTAAGAACATTCTATAGGAAGAACCTTCTAGAAGCAGAACCTTCTAAGAAGTCCTCTTACATTTATTATATCTAACTACCATAGTGGGCCTTATTTAATAATATAGTGGACCTAGTACACCTTACATTGAATGGCCTCCACTATTATCACTATGGGCCCTTTAGGCCTCCCACTACCTCTCTATCTACCTAACATGTCACCTCCTGCACCCTTTGTGATTTGACCTCTGGTGGAGTGCTTTGTTGTAGGAGTGTCATAAACTCTGTGATGTCCCTTCTATAGTTCTCCATTGTCTACGCTATTTTCTAGATATTCTCTTATGTTTGTATATTTCCTTACTTTGCGTTGTCAGGAATCGTCTTAAACACTTCTTCTACACATTTCTCTATCTGGTCAGTGCACTTCTTTGCTTGATCCCTCTCAACCTGAACTTGGTTGATTGTTAGCTTCAGTGTGTCATTTCCTTTCTTGAACAATTGTAAATATGTTGCATCTTCATGAGCCCTTGATTGAATCTCCTGCGCGACATTGAATTGTAGTTTATATAATGCCTTTGTTGGGACCTTGGGTAGTGCCAAGTCCAAGTGATCTACATCCTTCAACTACTTTTTCATTGTCTCCTCATCAATATTCAACATGTCCTTAGTGATACAAAAATTGTTATTCCCCAATGCTACAATCTAGACCATATCATGGGCTTATCTTTTTCTAAGTAGTTTGTTGTTGTCACACTTGTTCCTTCTACTACATGGTATTAATATGTAGTTGTTCCAGTGTCTCTTTAACCTCTGCCAACTTCTTCATTATCAATTCCCTTTTCTTCTCAGCATCATCCCAGAACTTTGTTGTGCAATCCTGCACCTTTTCGAAAACTAACTCAGCATCATCATTTGTAGTTGTAAATTCAGGGATGCCAATATGTTCCTTCATCTTCTTTCTATTCCCTCCTATCTACACTATCGTTCTCTTCATGGGCAGTTTTTTTTCCTGCATTGTAGTATTTTATATCTCTATGTCTAGGAGACTTCCTCCTCCTAGTTCCTCCTTCATAGGAACACTTGTAGCATGCATTGTTCCTCCATTTATTACTACTCTGCGGTCCTTATCTTGTGTAGAGGGATTTGGAATAGGTTTCTTTTACCAAGGTTTTCTTACAATCATTCTCCCTCCAGTATCCTTGGAACACTATGTATCCTTCCTTGTTGACGCAGCCCTCCTAACCCGTAGGTCAGAAGTCCACGTACATAGGATCGTTCTTCTCCACTGGCCCAAAGAGCTCCCGGCAATTGGCTCTTCTATTTCCCTCTCGGGAAAATCTACACCCACAACAAAACCTCGTGGAATTCCTCCTTCACGTTTCAGGAGATCGAACTTCACGATTTCACGAATCCTATAATCAAGTGTCTTATCTCTCAGACCCCCGAAAACCGAATTATCGAACTCCGATGTTCAGTCACCAAAAGAAATCAACAGCTGTGATTCCCTGTTTGATCCAACGGTCAGCACAATTTTTGCGTATCGGGAGTTCGAGACTCTCGATACCAAAATCTCTTTTCGACACAAACCCTGAATTCCTGAATCCCAATGTCAATTTCAGTTATTCATCTTTTGTGAGTTTGCGAGTTGCGATGTCATGCAACTCTGCTCCATGAACTCCGAAATCCTGATTCTCTATTTCCTGAAATCCCGAAATGTCAACTCTCGACACGATTCCCAGCGTTGGTCCCACAACTAGACTTTATGCCTTTTTGGGACTTCGCACTTCGTGACTCTTAATGCAAAGATTTCGGGACTTCAATCCACGAAACCCCAAAATGGAAATCCTCAGGAAAATCCAACGGCCCCTGTTGGTTTGAATCTATGGATCTGTCTCTCCTGAGCTTAAACCTTTGAAAACACTCTTCGTAATTCCCCTGATTCTTTGTGAGATCTAACGGCTCGCGAGACTTCGCAAATTCTCCATGGAGAATTCCGACTGTCCATTCTCCCTTATGAGAGCTTTTGCAAATTTGATAAAATGGTTTGCCACGGAACTTAACCGCCTACAACACAACCTTGTGTGATTTTCTTCGATTACTGTGAAAACCATATCCCTCCTGAGTTTTCTCCAACTCTGAGTCTTAAAGAAGACTCCTTCACGCACTCCTTGCGGAAAATTCCTCAATTACTTCAAAGGATTGAAGTCCTTCGACTCTGCACACTCCCTGCAGCAACAGTCTCTCAACAATTTCTCAGGTTTGTAACCTCTGAGACTTTACTCAGCCTGCGCACTCCTTGCACGGCTCCTATGCCTAGCTGCACTTCTGAGAAAATGAAAACAATTGTTATCTCTCCTGAGCTTTCAGATATGAACTCTAACTTCTGTCAACGCACTCCTTGTGGACAAACTCCACTGCACTCCTTGCAGGAACTCTTGCTCAGATAGAGAAACAATTGAAACTCATTTCCCTTACCCTCTCTCTGATGCAGGAGCATCGCCAACTCATCAAGCGAGATAGCGCGGAAGCGGAGGACAACTGGACAAGCCAACACAAATTTTGAAATTTCCTTGGAAGTTGTTGCATGATCTTAAATGAGTCATTTAAGATGAAGCGCACTTGTATGATGTAATCGGGACCTTGAGCCTTTAGCTCTCGTCCTTAGTAGGTAGAGGCATTTAAGATAGTTAATGCAGGTAGATAGAAATTTAATTCTAGACTAGACTGTTTGAGAGCGCAAGATGGAAACGGGATATAGACACCCTCATTGTGCATTGTAAAAAAGTTCTGAAGAGGAGAAGATCCTGTGAGTGGGCGTGCTTGCGGGTGCGGCTGCGTCAGGGGTAAAAAAGGGGGGCATTCTGAGAAGAGTTATGTGGGTGTAGATTTCCCGATAGGGAAATAGAAGGACCGGTTAGTGTTCTTCAGGCCGAGGAAGGAGAAGATCATGTGAGCAGGCGTGCCTGCGGGTACGGCTGCGTCAAGGCTCCTCAAGCGAGCCCTGACGCAACCGCACCCATCAAGAGAGCCAACGCGAAAGTGGAGGACAGCTGGACAAGCCAGCACAATTTTTGAAATTGCCTTGGAAGTTGTTGCGCGATCTTAAATGAGTCAATTTAGATGAAGCGCACTTGTATGATGTAATCGGGACATTGAGCCTTTAGCTCTCGTCCTTAGTATGTAGAAGCATTTAAGATAGTTAATGCAGGTAGATAGAAATTTATATTGTTTGAGAGCGCAAGAGGGAAACGGGATATAGACACCCTCATTGTGCATTGTAAAAAAATTCTGAAGAGGAGAAGATCCTATGAGCGGGCGTGCCTATGGGTGCGGTTGTGTCAGGGGTAAAAAAGGGGGGGATCACACGAAGAGTTCTGTGGGTGTAGATTTCCCGATAGGGAAATAGAAGGACCGGTTAGTGTTCTTCAGGCCGAGGAAGGAGAAGATCCTATGAGCGGGCATGCCTGCAAGTGTGGCTGCATCACTCTCTCTCTCTTAGATTTCATACATTTAACAAGAAATCATTCATACATAGCATAAAATAAATTGCATGACAGAAAGAGTAAATCATTCATGACCATAACATTCAATAATGCATACACAGAGAATATTTGAACACCATGAGTCTGAATCAAAGCCTTTTTGTATTAATCCAGAACTTCTATACGTGGAATTCTTCTACATAGCTCTCTGCTTCTTGTCTTCTATGCTATATGCTCTCAATTGACATCATCCTTTCTACAATACACAATGAGGGTGTCTATATCCCGTTTCCCTCTTTCATTCTAAATTGTCTAATCTATGCATGAAATTATATCTACTTGCATTAACTATTATAAATGCCTTCTACCTACTAAGGACAAGAGTGGATCGCTCAAGGTCCATTTATATTATACAAGTGTCCCCTCCATTTAATGATCTTATTTTCATTACATAACATTTTCAAAATTTGCGCTGGGTGCTTTTCCAGCTGTCTTTTATCTCCGCGTTGGCTCGCTTGAGATGCTCATGCATCACTCATATTTTATACCGAATTATTTTTCTTCTTTGATGTGCCAACCTCTTCCTTCCGCTTACCTTTTGATCCCTTCTTGGAAACTACTGGTACTTTCCATTCTTCAAGGTAGTCTTTCATGGCCAATTGTACCTCTTTTTGTGTCACACAATACCTTATCTATAACCCATTCTTCTTAGGATCCCTCTTGGCCTAGATCCACATATTGTGTCTGGAAGCCTTGAAATTTTCTACTCCTTGATGCTCTTCCATAACTTCTGGTGGTATCCTCCAAGTATTGGCTATATTTTCCTTCATATCATCAAAATAAATGGAAAATATGATATAATTTTCCTTCCTTTCTTTTGCAGCTAAAGTGTTCCTTAATTTTGTATACGTTGTTGCGCGACACTTTCTTGGCCTTGGGTAAAAGTCGTTGTATTTGGGTTCTTCCCAACCCACCAAAGTTATGAGTATGATCATCCATGCATAGTGGAACTCTGTTCCAAGATCTTGTGCATCCTTGCATTCATCCAAAAACAAATTCAGTAAGTATGGGATCCAATTGAGTAGAGTCCCCTTCACGCACTATGTGGTCGCTGCTATAACTATTGCGGGTGCTTCTTCCTTGCGACATTTCCTTAACAACTTGCAAGCCATCAAATTAGTTTCCAATTTCATCCTAGGTTCACTGATTCTATTAATTATAATTCCCAGAGACCCTCTATCAATGCCATATTTCTTCTTCATCTCCTCTACCAGTTCTTTCTCATTATTCTTATCATTCAAGTATTGTATTGGATTTTCTCCATTTGTTGGAAAGCCTATAATTTCTTCACTCACATCTACATCTATTGAGATTGATCTGTCCATCCATAGAATACCCCCATGCACCAATGACAATAATTATTTGACGCAGTTGTTTACATATTTACCCCACCCAAAATGAGGAATTTCTAACAAGTTCAATATCCCTGTGTTATACAACCCTGTAATCCACTGGTTTGAATCTAATATTGGAACTTCTGATGAACTTGTTCCTTTTCTCTCCATATAAAATTGTGTCCCAAACTCAGGAAACTTGTCTTGTCTATTAAATCATGATCAGAATACTTTAGTTTCTCTACACATCCTAATATATTAGGAAGGATCGTGACTCCTTCGGGTATGTGCGGTAATGTCAGTGTAACTTCTATTTATTTTCACGATGATCTATGTTTGGTTGTTTTACTTTATTATTCTATGTCATTTTCAAGGTTTCTACCTCTTGTTGTGCATCCTCTTCGTCTTTTGCATCAAAATTATGTTGACCTATGACATCCTCCACCTGAACCTCTTCTTTCATCTGCTGCACTAGTTTTGCGACAGGTTGTTGCACTGCTTCGACCTATCCTCTAGGCTCATCTGACTCTATACTCTCATCATATTCCCCATTCAAATGCTGCAGTGCTCCTAAACCAAGTTGTTGTGTAGGGTTTTGTTCTTCAGCACTCGGATCAACATCCATTTTCTCAGCCATTGGTTCTTGTTCTTCAACGACAATTGGACTAACTGGTTCAACGATGGGTGATGGGATCACATCCACATTGAAAAATATCTATGGATGGATAGGGTTTTCTACTTCTGTGGTTTCTTTATCCTATGGAAAACATGTGGTGCTATGTGTTTTCCTTGCAGTTCTGCTAGAAGCTTCGACCTTTGGTGGTGCCATTCTTCTAAATTATGCAAAATGGCTCTAAATCCTCACTGAATACCTTGAAATATACTAAAAAACACTGGCTCCCACCAATTTGTTTCTCCATAGATCTCATTTTCTCAATGACACAATGAATCTTCCCTTGTAATTTTTATGCTTTTATAGTTCCTGTCATAAATGCTCTTTCGTATCCCACTTTTCTGACCATTGTCTTTTCCCTTTTTCGACGTCTTTCTACTACGTTTTTTGTCTAGTCATGTTTCTTTGACGCGTAGTATATTCTTGTTCTGTCACACCACTTACTATTTGTTGCATGTTGCATCATATATCTCTGCATGGAAAACCACTTATCTATCTACTGCATCTTTTTTTTTCTTCTTCTTTTTCCACTTCTTTCTTCCTTTTTTCTTCTTTTACCAATTTTTTTCTTCCTTTTTCTTCTTTTAACTCCTACTATATACATTATGCACAAATATAATTCTCTATGTTGCATCTACTGAGGGTTATGTTGAGTGATCAACACACCCTAAAAGTTCTGCAACTATTTCCTTTTGGGTACCACCTTGTAGTTTACTTTTGACCATTTTCGCCTCGGCTTGAAACCGATCCTTCGCTTCTCTTATATGTTTCACATTTTAATTGATTAAAAGTTCACTTGAACATACAACGAGGAATCATATTAACTCTAAAATACTTAACAACTACTCGAGGAATCAACGACCCAACTTTTCTTTTCCGACTCATAGGAGAATTTTGGCATTGGCGGAAGATGATGGCGGTGAAGACCATTTGGAGAATCAAAGTAGTCGAATACCGACCCTCATCGGCATCGGCTGATGAAATGTTTCTTTCCTATGAACAAACCTTGGGAAGGGTTTTTTCCGAAGAACGATTCATTTATTTTTGGGTAGAAACACATTATAGTAAGTGTCGTGCAAAGGAAAGAGTGTCACCGTCGACCTTTGAACCTTGATATGTGGACATGAGAGAAGTCCCGAGTAAGATGCTTACCTACCATTAGATGTTTATTTTTTATATAATTAATTATTTTTATGGCCCAGGGTTTATAACATCTCGTGAACATCAATTAAAATCGGACATATCACAAGAAGAAACTTATTAACAAAACCTTGGTACAACAATAACGATTGCAATATTTAATAATGTGCACGAACTAATAATTTGTGATAAGGAACATGGATTAACTTCCCATGAGAAAGCTTAATACATTCAAAATAATTCTGATATTTAATATTAAAGGTTACTACCGAGTTCAGATTACATACAACTAAGCCAGGCCACGACCAACCGACCCGATAACCACAAAACCAAGAATACCTTTACAATGAAAGAACAAAAGGGGAATTTGTCCAGAGTGACACCCAAGAGGATGTAAGGCGCAGAATCACCCATCATGTCTTTCTCACATACGAACTTTTCCCCAGGTCATTGCTAGCACCTGGCACTGTGTCCCTCTCTTCCGCTACATGCTACGCCTCGCGTAGTTGCACAATTGTATCCTGGGCTTACCGGAGTTTCCTATGAATCCAAACCCTGCTCCCTGTGTGACCCTGCAACGACATTGTCCCTTGGTATTTTTCCGCCAACTTATGTCATAGATCTCTATTTTCTTGGTAGAGCTTGGTTATCGCAATTTTATCCCGCTCTAACTGTTGAATATAACTCTTGACGCAAGGACCCGATACTCTTCCCCTTCCCTTTCAGCTCCCGTCTCCTCTGTCGATAATCGCAACTAGCTCTGACAAGTGAGGAAGTTCCACAAACTCCTCGACAGTGGGACCTACACTCAACTCAGTTGAAAGGCGGGTCTCCTCCCTTCTGGCCGTATCCTTTCTAGGCCTCCCTTTTCTCCATGGTTTTGGCTCTTGAGAACGCGCGTTTACAAGTGTACCTTCCTCAGACACACCCTTTTTAGCTTCAATCTCCGGTGAGGATGCCGACACCATTTCTGAGCCAAAACCTACACCTTCTATTGGGATTTCAAAAATATGAGAAGCTGACCCAAATAAATCCCAAGCATGTTGGGGTTCACACCTAGCACTACAACTACCCCGTGGACCCCATCCCATGTCCAGAGGAGATCCCATTTTGCAGTAGTGTAGCATCCCACTCATCCATGGGTTGCGGAGGACGCCCACGCAGAACTTCACCAAGATAAATTTTCCAGACCAGAATTCCAGAGAATATAAGTTCGGCGTAAGCATAGGATTTCCCATAGAACTCCCATAATTTATAGAAAATATGAAGGAGTGAATCATAACATGTTTGTACTGCACTCACGCGTTGTGACTTGGTTTTTAAGGACTCGATGCACCATATCTATTTGACGAATGCAATCTAGAGCATGTAATCATCGTCGATCAAAGTTACAAAGAATGTTTGGTACATTCCTTCTGATCTTTTTCCAGGCCCCCCACTATTTAACGAATGATGTTTTACACACTTGGTAATACAGATTCTGGAGGCATTTAATGACTTTCCTTTTATGGCGTACAACCTTTTGGGTAGTATGCATGCACATGCTCACCTTCGATGTCTCTTTTCAGCACCAAAGGTCAAAAAATCACTATGACAATTTAAGTCACTCACGAGTCCCGTACTTGATTTTCCACTTCATGACATGCTGACATGATTCATCTTAATCAAAAGGATTAGCAGCTTCAGCTAGGTCATCACAGGTCATTCCAAGGAGCGATGGAGATCAAGTAAGTATTAAATGACTGAGATTAGTGCGCTACATAGGTACATATTAGTCTTATCATATTTAGTTATGTCTTATTCCAAGTTTATTGGATCATTAAACATTTTTTGTCTTGATTATAGGAAAGAATATTCCCCGATTAGCCGAACGAAGCTTACCTAGTGCCCTCACTGAAAGACTCCAAAGGATCGTCATAGCTGGATCACCGGTGCAATGAAGGATTCTGGTTTCTTCGAGAGCAGTGCTCCCAAAGAGTTTCTCAACTCAAGCGACATGTTCGAGATACAAACCAAACTAAACTTTCTATAGGCCGATGAATGAGAAAAATTGTCGATGCGGTGCCATGACAAGTGTAACAATCCACAAGTCATCTAATCTGAGCTTGAGCCATGCTGTAACTATTGAACTCCAGTTTGGTAAAATATTGGGCACATGCCGTAGACATTAGAGGAGCATATGCTTCCCCTATGGAACAACACAGGTTTCCATGGGCTCAAACCTGTGAAATATTTTTTATCAACTGGTCTGAATATGAAAGAAGCCATCCTTTTCAAGAGGCATCTAAGGTGGACCATTGAAAGAAACTATTGGATGACCACTCTACGTGGCAATTTTTATTTGTCCTACATTGTATTTAGCTATTAATTACAGTTGAATTTTAGATTATAAATAGAGACATCGACTGATGAGTAAAGGGGTCGATGGTTGTTGTAAGAACTCCCCTTTTTTTTTGGCTGTTGATAATTATTTTGAAACTGCTGTGAATTGAGAAGTCCTTCTGGGCCAAAGACAAGCTATTTTTATCAGATGTATGTGATTGGAATTGGAGAAGAATTACTTCCTTTCCTGTTCCATGAATGATGCAGTAAATGAGTAAGAGCAATTAATTTTGTTGTCAAGTTATCTGGTGCTTTAATAATGTTCTTTGCTTTAATAATGAGAATAAATTGTTGTGTTGTTATGTGATAAATGTTATGGTAGATGAATTATTTTTCTTACCACGATCTTGATTACTTATGTGTTTTCTTCTGTTAAATTAGTTCTTTTTTCTTTCTCAGACAGTAATTGGATGCTCATTTGGTTAATGTATTAGTACTAGGACTTGTGGCATAGAATCACTATCTGCATGTTTGAGCGGTGGGTTATCCCAAAATCGACCTCTTCCCTCTAGTTAAAACCTCTGTCTTATTATTTGTCAAGTTGGTTTATACTGGCTTGCCTCTCTCTCGTATCAGCCCCACCCAAGAGAAATACAAAAAAGGCACTGTCCTAACAGAAGGAAGAGCCTTCACCAGAAAACACAAAGCCCATCGATAATTTGGCTAGATTGCAAGATCTGGAGAACCATTCCACTCCAAACATTGTAGAGTCTAATTGGGCCTCGGTGGCGGGTTTGGTTCCTGCTGTTGAATCAGGGGATTTAGGCCCCATCAATAGAACTGGCACTAGAAGGAGGGCCACAATGAATGGTTAGGTATATAAGTTATATGACATTTCAAACAACCTAAAGATTCGTAACAACCCACATGCATGGCTAGTCATCTAACAGACAACCCCCGATTACCGAGTACTCCTGAAGCAAATAACTTAGAAAATTCCAAGGAAAGACCTTTTCATCTTGAAATACCTTATGCCCTCCCTCACAAGGAAGTGAATCAATTCAGAATAATTACCAAAGCCTAAACTCGACAAATCAGCACGTTTCCCTTCACCCCCATCCTTCCATGAAGAAAATAACAAAGAATATTAGTATTCAGCACTCCCGATGAAGTCTTCGTACACTCAATCGAAGACTTAATAGATTTCATGATTATCAAAATTCGAGAGCCTCTTTATCTACTACCCGAGATGCCAGTCGGCGACATCTCCGAACATAACGACTCTTCGAAAGAAGAAGAGTTTGACTCTGAATCTGAAGACATGGAAGGGAACAATGGTCATGGGGAAGAAAGAGAAGTTCCACTTCAAGACAACCAACCTTGGTTGTCCATAGATGCCGTCGTCGTCCCGGGACAAGTACATAATATTCCCCGACATCTGGGAAAGCTGTTGCCCAAATATGATCCTGAAACTTCAAGTTTTCCCAAGGATCACATCACAAAATTCATACTCGCGATCAGACTTATGAACGTTCAACATGAAGACATAGTATGCATAATTTTCGCATACACGTTTGAAAATCCAGCTTCCATGTGGTATTTTAATTTTTCGGTAGGATCCATAACCAGTTGGACTAAATTCCAAAAGGATTTTTTAGAAAAAATTGTGGAAGAAACTGCTGTGGGAGCCTTGATGGTTGCATTGTTCACAACCACCATGACCCCAAATGAAAGGGTCAAATATTTCAATCAAATATTCACGACCATCCTAAACAAATTCCAGTCCACAGCAAAACCAACTCAAGAATTACAAATCGAGGTTTATGCCAATGCACTCCCGGCTTCTATTTCCATGTTCATTAAATGAGCCACCAAGCAAACCCTTGTGGAAAATTTTGAAGAATCCAAGACAATAGAATTCCATATGAAAGGATGTAAAGAAGGCCAGGCTTCTCTGGTGAGGAAAGAAAGCCAACCTCCCCCTAGAAGAGAACTCCTTCTGACCAGACTATCAGGGAAGCCGGCTAAACAAACTCCTGGCAAAGGTAATCGAGATATAGAATATCTATGGTGCATGGTCAAGAAACTATCGAATGAAATTATAGACATGAAAAGGAGAGTAGGGGAAGGAAACCAAGGCCAAAGACCCTATAATCCATTCTTTAAAAGGAATCAGCCTTTCAAAGCAATTGAACCTCCCCCAACCAACTTAAACATTTACCTAGGGAATGTCGGGTCAGATTCTTTCTGTGCTTATCACCAAGAAAACCACTCGGAGAAAGAGTTCCCTCAATGGATCCATGCATGAATGTAATGTCCAATCATTTTCTAGATGAATTTTCCATGACCAAACAGTCAAGTAGTATGACCATGAATAGTGCAGACCAGGAAGAAATTGACCCACCACGAGACACAATCATGCTGATATGGGATCCCGATGTGATCAAGTCTTCATGTGACCTATTTGAGTCCCAAGAACAACCCGCAGAGGTATCGACAGTACAAACACGTAGCAAGGGCCAACCCGGATCGAAAGATGTCGACACCCCCCGAGCCTCACAAAGTAAGTTAACTCTTGACCTCCTGAAGATGCCTTTCGCCCATGGTAAAAGGCGTATAAGAATCCACACCCAAGATTCCCCTAAACTAGAGTATAAGGTAGTCGAAGATTTGAAGAATCTAAAAGATAATATATCAGTTATGGATGTATGTAGAATTCCTCAACAGAAGGACTTGCTATTGCAAGCTCTGATTTTGGTAGGAAACTCGACCAACAAAAATAGTTAGAACATGACTCTCCTCCCAACAGATTTAACAAACAAGCCAACCATGAACGCCTGTTTAGAAGGTAGGAAAGAAAGGCCTTTTGTGCCGCCCTTCCTTTTGACGTTTGAAGTCTTCAACAAGAATCTTCACAATTGCCTAGTCGATTTGGGGGAGTCCTCTAATATCATTCCCTTGGACTTATGTAATAAATTAGGTGTTGTTCCTCTCAAAAGTGATAAATATGTCATACAACTAGACAAAACCTAGGTCAAGGTCATGGGAGAGCTCAAAGACATGATGATTAGGATAGCGATGCATCCTAATTTCGTGTAGGTCATTGACATCATTGTGGTGGACATCCCTGAGGCATATGGAATATTGTTGAGCTGAGATTGGTCTAAAAAAGATGAACGAATATTTCACTACCGACTGGGTGCACCTTTGGCTACCACTGAAGGGATACAATAACATGATCATAATCGATAGGGAAAGATATCTGAAACATACGGTCACTAATATGGAAACCCCAAACGAACCAACCTCTACTGAATTCCCCATATTGGGAAACTATTCTTGTGATTCTCACTTCGGAAACTTTTCTCCTCTCCTATCCAATGTTCTGCTTACTCAAAACTTCGAAATGATCTTTCGAGAAGAATCCACGACACTGATAGGAGATACCCTCTTCTGTCAGAGCCCTGCACTAGGAATTCTGGAGGAAGAGGTCAGAGAACAAAACATGGGAGAGGGGAGAGAAAGGAGTAAACATCGTTCGCAAATTTGGGCCCTCTATTTTGATGGATCTAAATAACAAGAAGGTTCAGGAGCCAGGTCCATACTCATAGATCAGAGGGGTAAGCATCATTTCCTTTCATGTAGGCTAGAATTCAAATGTACCAACAATACCGCTGAATAAGAAGCTCTAGTACAAGGGTTAAAGAAAGCCATAGATTTGGGTATCAAGGAGTTGAAGGTTTTCGGGGATTCTGAGATCATTGTTAGACAAGTAAGGAATACTATTCATTGTAATTCACCTCATCTTAGGAACTACCAACAAGAGGTGCATAGGCTAATGGAGCGCCTTGACACTTTCAATATCACCGCGATCCCGAGAACAAAAAACATTCTTGATGACTCCTTGGCCACAACTGCTTCCCGCCTATCGCCTTTAGAAGATTATGAAGCCTCTCGATTTACTGTGGAGTTTTTCTATAGACCATTGATGCCAAACAATATTTCCAATTGGAAGGTCTTTGAAGGAGATGAGCAAATCATAAACTTCTTGACCAATCAAGACAATTTCAAAGACCTGGCCATAGATGATGAAGCATTCCAAGAGAAGACAACTGAGACCAATCCCCGAACAGGAAAAGATGTTGGAAAATTGAAATCCCACACAATCCCCAAGGGGATATCTAATCTAGAAAGTCTATTCAATCTAAAGAATCATTTTAAAGAACCCAAAAACACAAAGATTGGTAGCTCTTGCCCCCTCCATGAAACTGTGAATCTTGGTTCTCTAGAGAACCCGAAGAATGTAAATCTCGGAAAAACTATATCTAAGGAAGAGAGGAAGACTGCAATGTTCTTTCTATAAATTCAGCATACTAGCACAACCACTTACTATATGGTTGGTGTATGTTGATTGGGTACCCCATTTGGTATATTTTTTTCACCACAAACTTGAAGACCATGCTAACAAATACACCAATTACATTGAGGAGACCTTGCAACAATCCCTACCGTGACCTGGAATCCCCATGGTTATTTTCATTGACATCATCAACATCAATCACCTTGTGTCTAAGAATAATATTTTATTAACTTCACCTTGCATAGTGCATTAAGAGATGATGAACTATTGAATCTCTCATTGTAAAATCTTGTATATTGGTAATGCAAAAGATGAATCTTTTGGGGACAAAGAACTCAACACAGACCAAAATATGGAATTCCAAAATGGGTTGGATGATATCCACTTGCAAACACTAATTAATTCTTAACTTTATCATTAATAATATGCCTAGATTGTGCAAAATGATCTCCCATCCATTGCACTCCAACACCCACTTTATGCACAATCGTGCATTTCTTTTCCCATATCCAGGGAGAAAATGGATACTCGTAGACCCGTAGGAAAATCCCAAGAGTTAGTAAAGGTGTAGGAGCACCTTTTCCAACTTATTATGTTCCCACCTGATGTACCAATAACATCAATGTAACATCCTTCCTAGTCACTCAATAATTTGGAGAGTTCTTAGGTTACTTTCTCTCCACGAGTCATAATTTCCTGAAGTAGGATAACAAAGGTTTTAAGGTCTCTATTAACCTCTCCATGGCCAATTTCTTTGAAGGATTGGCCAACCTTACAACCTTAACCTTATATTTTATTTTGAGAGTGCGTAAAGTCAAATTGTCTTTGACAAACCGAGTTGTATATCGCCCTTCAACACTCAACAATCTGACTTAGTTTGACCTTTAAGGAATCCCCCCTTAGGTTAGGAAGTCTTTCCTTAGCCTTAAAGCGAGAGCTAAGGACACTGAGGTGATGGTGGGTGTGGTGGATTACTGAGAGGGGGGGTGAATCAATAATAACATAATTATAATCCTTTTCTTCAAATGTTATATCAATGTAGAATTATTATCCAATAATGAGCAATAATAACTAAACAATCACACGCATACACAGTACACCAATGTTTTACGTGGAAACCCAAATTGGGAGAAAACCACGAAATGCTTTTTCTTATATGTATTGAAGAATTACATTCATTGGAAGCACCAACTTCCTTTGTTTTCCAACTGCAACTGGAAGGAGGTTCCAACCCCCTAGTTTCTCAGGCTAAAATCTAAGGGAAGCTCCAACTCCCCAAATCTCTGGCTACAACCAGAAGGAGGCTACAACCCCCAATGTTCTCCGGCTACAACCGGAAGGTGGCTACAACCACCTGTCCTTGCCCCATCCTACCACCCTGAAGTAGAGGTAGAATGATGGAACCACTGTCACACTATCACTGTGAGATATACCACTGTAAACCAATACCAATAAATCTGAACCATGCATAAACCATGCATCAACATGTAATCAACCTGTACCATAAACAAGTGCATCAACCATGCACCAACCTGTAATCAACCTGTACCATAAACAAGTGCATCAACCATGCACCAACCTGTAATCAACCTGTACCATAAACAAGTGCATCCAACCATGTACCAAGTATGTT
>ML783936.1:966525-1004564 GCA_009831015.1 Picea engelmannii | reverse complement strand
TCACTATCACTTTGGTTGGTTTGTGTTGTTTTGATATTGACTGCACAAGAGCACTGGAGCGAAGCGGGAGCAACAAAGACTATAGGAAGCGATTATAAGGTATGTTACTTATTCTTGCCTCTTAGTAAATTCAATATTTAAAAATTAAGGAAAGCGTCCTATTCTGTCTTGTTTTGTTCTAGATCCAGGTGGATCTAGGGAGATCGGTTTGTGTCCGCACTTACGGATTTATCCATAAACATGAGCACAGGGTCCAACCACTGTTGGATCGATGAAAACCTTCACATTCTTTAAAGTGCAAGGAGTAGAGGGCTCACAAATCCCGACAGCATGAGGGTCGTCATATCTGAATAAAGATGAGAAGAGCGCGCTAAAGAGGAGGATAGATCTCAAACGTCAGATCTGAGTGCAGGGTTCGACCACCGTTGGATCGAGGAAAACCTGCATGATCTTTAAAAGTGCAAGCAGTAGAGGGCTCTCAAATCTTGAAAGCAGGAGGACCATCCATCTTAGGGGGTTATGTGGACCGTTGATTTGACTCCCTGTCGAAGTTTCGAGGATCAAGAGTTGGAGATGTCAAAGAATATTGACATCAAGAATCCTGAAATCGCGATGTGTGAAAACCCGACTGAATCTGAACCATCAGATCAAGATGTGATCTGGACCGTTGATCCGACTCCCGGTTGGAGTTTCGAGGATAGAGAGTTGGAGATGTCAAAGAACATTGACATCAAGAATCCCGAAATTGCGATGTGTGAAATCCCGATTGAATCTGAACCGTCATATCAAGATGTGATCTAGATCGTCAACCCGACTCATGTCAACAGACCACGTAAGCTAGGAACATGTGGCACAACTAGGTAATGACAAGTGTCAAACCGATTCAACATGCCAAGCACATGTAAGTCATGAATCAAGGTGACACATGGTAGTCATTTAACACATGTGACGTCAGCAGACTTACACCATGACGGAGTTTCGAGGATCGTGTGTTGGATATGTCAAAGAAATAATGCAATAGGAATCCCGATTTCGCGATATGAAAAATCGCGACTTAAATCGCAGCTGTTGAATCAAGATCAGATATGGACCGTTGATTCCAGTCAATGGAGAGGCATTGGGGATTGAGAGTTGGACATGTCAAAGATTATTGACATCAAGAATCTTGATATCGCGATATGCGAAATCGCGATTTAATCACAGCCGTTGAATAGAGATCATATCTGGATCGTTGATCAAACTCCATATCGGAGTTTCGCGGATTGCGACATAGAGAGGCAAAGAACTCAATGCATCAAGAATGCTGAAATCGCAAAATCGTGATTCAATCGTAGCCATTGAATCAAGATTAGATTTGGACCATGGAATCATAGGACATGTGGCAAGTGATCAAAATTTCACTGAATTGGGGTCAACGGAGCAAAGTGTCGAAAATCACGAAATGTGAAATCGTGAAAGCGCCTTATACGTAAGGTTGTGGTCACAGCCCTTGGACACATCAGCGAGAGATGGAGGAAAGAGATAGAGAAACCAAGCTCATTTTCAGGGATCACAACTTGGAGAGTCAAGAGCACAATGCAACAGGAATGCCGAAATGTTGAAACCTGATTTAAAGGCAAGATTAATAAAGCTCATCCAATGACGTAGATTAACCTGAAGGAGATTTGAGGGGTACTGTTGCATGACATAGTGAAACTGCTAGAAACCATTGATGGTTTCTACCAAAGGATGTGAAGACACTTCAGGATGACTAATAGAGGAGGTGAAGAGTCTCTGAGAGGAATGAAGATGTTCATGGAGGCGATTGACAGTTGATGAGCATTGAGGCCTGTAACTAAAACAGAGAAGGTGATTTCGACTATCATAGAGAAGACGAAGAGTCTCAAACTGCTAGAGAGGCCGAGGAATCTCAGTATAACATACATTGATGTTGGACACGTGGGGCGAACCACCAAAGAAGCTGAAGAGTCACGATGATGATCAGACAGAGCACTCGAGAGGTGGAGGATAACGGCGCGGAGACAACATGCAGAGGAATTGCGAACATTGCATGCACAAGGTGCACAGAAGTTATAAATACACGGTACAGAGAAGAGATAGGTTTGCAGTTGTTGTTGGAGTTTGGTGTGGTTGTTGGTGGTGAAAGTGATTCATGTGTGAAGAAGGAGGAGAGTGCAGCAGTTGAATTGCACAGAAGAGGAACTGTGCAGTGAATGGACATGGTGCACAAAGCATAAAAAGCAGAAGAACAGACAGTGCAAGTCATGTGTGCAGAAAGGCAATGAGGCAGACAGAACAACAAAATACAACAGAACAGTGATGAGTCTGGTAAGCCATTGTTGAACATCATATCACTGTAATAATTTTCAGAAGCAAAGATTTATTTTTCAGGGTGGTTGGGAGGTGCTAGGGAGGACTGTTGTCCTCATAGGTTCAAGTGGGTGCTTGAACACAGGGATTTGTAGCTTCCATCTGGCTGTAGCCAGAGAAACCAGGGTAGCAGGGTGGTGCAAGGGAGGACTCTTGTTCTCTGTTATACAGGTTGGTGCCTGTATGATTGGAGGTTGGTGCTTCCATCCAGTTGGTGCTGGAAACACTCAGGGAGTTGGTGCTTCCTTCTAGTTGGTGCTAGAGAAACCAGGGAGTTGGTGCTTCCTTCTAGTTGGTGCTAGAGAAACCAAGGATTTGGTGCTTCCTTCTAGTTGGTGCTAGAGAATCCAGGGAGTTGGTGCTTCCTTCTAGTGGGTGCTAGAGAAAACAGAGAGTTGGTGCTCTAAGCAAGTAGAAACTTGCAAAACAGAGGTTTTAGCCTCATTATTAGTTGGTTCTCATATGTATGATAATGTAAAGAATGTAACTATTTCTTATCATATAAAGAAGAAGAGGTTTTTACCCTGTATGGGTTTCCTCAGGAAATATTTGTCTCTATGTTTCTCATATATGTTTGACTGATGCTGAATGTGCCATTGTTTATTTCCCTGCATTAATGTGATCATCATTCAGTGTTTCCGCAAAGAGTTTAAAAGAAGCATAATTGTTTAAGCATGGTAACAACTGATTCACCCCCCCCCCCTCTCAGTTGTCCAACACTTTATACTAGCTCTTTACAAAGAGTGATTTACAACCCACCCATAACACTATTCCAAGGTAGGCATGACCTTCAAAATAAGGTCAATATGCAACAAGCATTTCCCAAACATAACAATATTCATTTCTTGCATAGATACACTCATGCAAGAACACACGTCAAGAGTCATGGATTCTTACTGTGCATCCAAACAATATAAGCCAATGCTTCCAACAAGAAGTTGTACATATCTATATATATTTATATTAGCATACGTGTGTGAAATGTGCATATGATGCATATTTTATGAGCAAAACAAAATGAATACAGATTATTAAAAGATGCTTAAAACCAAATAACAGAGATACAGTAAAATTGGTTTTCTATTCAATAAGGAAATAAGTTGAAACTGTAAAATGCAGCGGAAAACAAGTTTGCTCGAATGGTGGTGGCTTATCTTTGAGAATAGATGTGATGGTTGCGCTCATTCGCAAGAAGATGGTTATAATGAGGCTCTAAAGGCCTTTTACAATAAACAGGAATGTCAAAAACCATAGACATCCAAAAACCTAACCCTAGGAGATGAAGTACCTGGGATCATGGGTGCATTGGGCATTCCTATCTAGGAGCTTCCATTCACAAAAGAGGAATGCATTGACAACTTGAAAGATGTCAATTAGGAAGAGTTTCCCCTGATAGGTGAACTAGATAAATGTTTGTATTTTGTGGTCTCTATATCACAGATTCAATAGGACTCATCTATTAGCATTTGTTTTGAGACAATGCAATATGACTTGTTTTTGTGGTCTGTGATGACCCATTTGATTGAGCAAACTTAGGGATTTTATGGGCATTCCTCTCAAAGCATTGTTGATGGTGATCTTGGCATCTAGAACATATCTTTCCTAGAAGAAATTTTTTATATCTTTAATAATAAGAAGCCCTCTATCATTGAGGAAGGAGAATCTTGTTGACTCTATTGTAATATGTGCACTACATAATGTTGTCATCGAAGTATGATAAAGGGGAAATTGTACATTGGTTGTAGAGTAGTTGAATGTTCTTGTATTTTTTATTCAAAATTAATTCCAAATGAGTTTACTTGGCTGTATATATGATTTCTTGATTTGTTATTTAGCTTGCGTTTCATTTTGGTTGTTTAAAAAATTTCATTTGTGTGTGACGCAAATCATGATATCTATTATATGTCAACTACAACTATCACCTTGATAACTGAGGGACCTTTATCTTAGTTACCCCAAAGAAGTGGGATCAGAGCAAGGTCACTTGAACCCTATGGAATTTTATGGTTTTATTTTGTGTAAGTGGGAGATTTTATTCTCTTTAAGTGATTTCTTTCATTATGTGGAAGGAGAAGTGTTCTATTAACATCGTTCATTAATAATAAGTTTTATAAGGCAACTTGCTTTATAAAAATGTAGTTTTCCTTCTCATTTTTTTCCAAGGAAAAAATAATACTCTTTATTCATAGGAGAATAAAAGGTACATTCTTCTGGTTCTTTTGAATTCTACAAGATAGGCAGGTTTTGTTACCCATGTAGTCGAAGTGTAAGTATATTTAAGAAGGAGGGATCAAGGGATCTTCAATGATTTGAAAAGAGAGCACATATAATTCTTCTCCTAAAAAAAACTATTCTTAAATGGTCACATGCTTCCTACAATTACATTCTAAATAGAAGAACATTAAGAGATCAAAACAAAAATTGCACCATTAATGAAACTATTTCACAATTGTAAACAAAAAAGCACATGGGATGTTTTCTATATCACATATCCATGGAATATTCAATGATGTTTCCTGACTTGAATTCTTTTATATTTAAGGTTCCCATTAGTTGAGTCAACCCGATCTTCGATAGTGCATCTGCCTCCCTATTAAGTCTTCAGAATATGTTTGAGCAGATAATATGGTTGAATTGTCTAGAAATTACCTTAAGATTATCAACTAAAGTCTGCAAGGAAATGTCTCGTATCATGTGTTCTACCTTCATCCAGTTTACAACAAAGGATGAATCACTGAAGAACTAAATTCTTGAAATGTTCTTTGTTAGTGCCAACTTCAATAAGTCTTTCAAAGTGAAAAGCTCTACTTTGTTGTTTGTGCCACTACCCACACAGGCATAAAATTCTAGCTGGTATCCCTCGTGGATATGTAAGACTCCTCCTATGCCACACTATGAGTCTTCCCCTTGACAAGCACCATCATAGAATCCCTAAGGGAAATAATTGTCCCAAACCAACTATCCAATGATCCACAACCTCTTAGTCACCCCTTATACTATGTAATGTTGTGTTATTCCAACAATCTGTGTGGAAACTTGAATTGTTAACAATGGTCGATCATAAAAGAGGATGGAATTTTGTGCCAACCACATACCCCACGGAGTGAGGAATGGTCTTGCACAATATTTTTTTTATCTTAGAAATGTTATACCAAATTTCCAATCCCTCCTCAAGAGATAAACAACACCAAAAATTATTAAGTCCAATCCATTAGCAAGTATCACTTCATATTTGAAGAGAGTATGGGCCTCTAGTGAAAATGTGAGATACATATTCATCCACATTTATACAAAGGTAGCATATACATGGTCCTTGTTTGTTTTTATTCTGTATATAGTCCCAAGTAGAAATTCTATCCATCAACGCCAACCACATCAAAAGTTTTGTTTTTTTAGGTGGTTGAAGTTTCCATATCTTGAGCGACCACCAATGTGCCACCTCATAACCTAATTTTGAAGTATATCAACCTCCATCCTTATTTCAGTTCCATATTAATTCATCGCTTTCACTTCTTAAGTGGAGATGGTTGTAGATCAAGGAAGAGATGAAATTGGAAAAATAACCTACAACATCTCCTTCTAAGCCAATATCGATACAAGAAAACCACCTCTGGTGCCATATATTTGTCCATCCCTCATCTGTAATCTGGTTTAGTTTGTTCAAACCTTGACGACGAAGATGTTGAACCAAATCTTTTGGTAGAAAGAAATTATTGTCACAGCCCATCCTCAGATGATCCAGAATTTATGAGCAGAACGAAATGAATACATATTATTAATAGGTGCTTAACACAAAATAACAGAGATATAGTAAAACTGGTTTTCTATTCAATAATGAAATAAGCTGAAACTGTAAAATGCAGCGGAAACAAGCTTGTTGGAATGGTGGCGGCTTATCTTTGAGAAGAGATGTGACGACAGCGCGCATTCGCAAGAAGTAGGTTACAATGAGGCTCTGAAGGCCTTTTTACAATAAGCAAGAATGCCCAAAACCATATACATCCAAAAACCTAACCCTAGGAGATGAAGCGCCAAAAGTCATGTGGGCCCCGTTTGGGTAAGTTAGTACATCAACTTCCCAGGGTCGTAACTTTTGCATACGATCTCTATTTTAGGTGTGTGATAGCCCGTTGGAAAGGTATCATTGAGGATATTCATTTTGGGGGCTCAATGATTCTTTTGGTTATCATTAAGGAGCTCGATACCGAAAAACCTTCATTTAGGCCCTCAAAATGGCCCCGGAAGTAAAAAATGCTAAAAGTAGTAAATTGCCAAAAATGTCAGAAAGTTGTTTTGAGCCAGTTGGAAAAGGTGGGTGACCACCAATATCCATCTAGGTCAATCCTCCCTCCTTAGGAAGCAATGGTCTCCATTGCATTGAGGTCCCCAATTATATGAGGAATTTTTTGTTGAATTTGGCCCCGGGTGAGCCACTTGCCTTGGTGCAGGAGCTGCCCTACTTTGATGACTCGTAAAGATGGATCCTTTGTTGTTGAGTGCCCTTGATCTGTCTGTCCACAATCTGATCATTGGATGCCTGTTGTATGCATTTAGGGTTGAGCTCTATTGGTGTCAACTGTTCTGCTACTTCTGAGGTGTCCAATAATGGTGGGAAATAAGGGCGAAGGAGATCCACGTTGAACACTAGGTGTAGTCCAAGGAAAGGAGGAATGTTAAGCTCAAAACAATTATCTACCACGGACTTGGTGATAGTGTACGGTCCATAATGGAGTGAGAGAAGCTTCCGATGGGGTCCTGTAAGGCATTCTTTTTGCAAGTGCAACCAAACTTTGTCACCCACATGAAACTTATGCGGCACCCGATGTTGATCATGGTGTTGTTTGTACTTGTCATTGTACTTATGTAGGATATCCTGAACCTATTGGCGGATGTGCTAGATCCACTCAATGAACCGGGTGGCTTTGTCAGCTTTAGTTGGAGCAGGAGACGATTCAGTCGAAGTGACAGCAAGGGGAAGTGAAACATCTATGGGACCCAATGGTTGGAATCCCAACCCCACTTGAAAGGGGATGTGGCCGGTTGAGCTATGCAAGGCTCGGTTGTAGCTATGCTAGACATAGGGAAGGCTCTCATCCCATGTGCGAGGGTTCTTTGAATTATACATGAAAAGGATATGCACAATCATTCGATTTACAACCTCGGTTTGGCCATCTGTCTGGGGGTGGAAGGCCATGGATTTGGTGAGCTTGGTGTCCAGCAGTGACCAAAGGCTCGACCAGAGTGTGCTGAGAAATCGACTATCTTGATCTGATACAATGGTTTGTGGGATTCCAAAATGTACCCAAACTCATTCAAAGAAGAGCTTGGCAGTGGCCTCTGCTGTGATGCTCTTCTTGCAGACAACCAGAATTGCCATCTTAGAAAAACGATCAACAACTACAAAAACACAGTCATTTACCCACTTGGTGGATGGGAGGCCCAACATGTAGTCCATTGAGATGGATTCCCATGGCCTGTCAAGAGTAGGAAGAGGGGTGTACAGGCCCTGTTTCTTAGTGGTTGGTTTGGCAATAGCACAGGCAGTGCAGGACCTAATATACTTACCGACCTCCTATCGAAGTTTCATCCAGTAGAAATGTTTATGTAGCATCGCCACTGTCTTTTCGATGCCAAAGTGTCCTGCCACCCGACTGTAGTGGGCTTCCTAGATCAACTTCGCTCGCTCACTTGATGGAACACAAATATGGTCCAGACGACATAACAACCCATCCTGAAGATGGAAATTATCGACAACTGCATTTTCACCCAACATTTGGTAGGTGGTGGCGAAGTCAGGGTCTGTCTCATAGAGTTGGGGCCATCCAGATGTCTCATGGCTACAAGATTCTAGCACCGTGGTGAGTGCTACGACTGGCGGTCTGCTGAGGCAATCAACGACATGATTGGTGCTTCCTGTTTTATACTTGATGTTGAGGTGGAATTGTTGCAAGTATGTGGACCACTTTTGATGTCGGTCATTCTGCATTTTTCCCTATGTCTGCATGAACTACAGTGGGTTATGATCAGTGTGGATGATTGTCTCCTTCCCAAGAATGTAATGTCTCCACTGGAAGCATGCTTGCACAATGGAGTACATTTATTTGTCATAAGTAGGGTACTTATGGACAGTATCAGACAGTGTCTCACTATGATAGGCCACGGGGTGGCCATGCTGAGTGAGAACGGCGCCCACAACATAGTCTGAAGCATCTGTCTCGATCTCAAAGGGATGTTGCAGGTCCGGTAGTGAAAGTACTAGGGTTGAGCACAAGTGCTTCTTCAAATCATTGAACGCTTGTTGTTGGGACCAGCCCCACGCAAATTTTTCCTTACCACCACCCCTGTTTATTTGGCTGAGGGCCCATGCAATATGGGAGAAACCCAACACGAACCTGTGGTAGAAATTAGCAAGTCCCAAGAAGCTCTGAAGCTCAGTGAGTATTGTTGGGGTTGGCCAGTCACAGATGACATGGATCTTGGCTGGATCCACATGTACGCCATGTTGATCAATGATGTAGCCCAGGTAATGGACCCTGTCCATGCCAAAGGAGCATTTTTCCAGGTTGGAATATAGCTTGTGCTGTCACAGGGTGTGCAGAACCTATTGAATATGTTGCAAGTGTTCGTCCCAAGTCTTGCTGTAAATTAGAATTTCATCCAGATACACCACTACAAAAGTATTGGTGAATGGTCACAAGATATCATCCATCATCCTCATGAAAGTGGCTGGAGCATTTTTCAAACCAAAGGGCATGACCAACCATTCAAAAAGTCCTTCCTTTGACTTAAAGGCGGTCTTCCATACATCTGTCTGTTCTATCGGGACCTGGTGGTAGCCAGACATCAGATCAATCTTACTGAAGTATTTGGCCCCCGTGATTTGATCAAGGAGGTCATAGATAAAGGGAATCGGGTACCGATTTCTGACAGTGATTTTATTCAGAATCCGGTAATCAATACAGATTCGTCAGGTTCCATCTTTCTTCTGTACCAACACGATTGGGCTCCCACAAGGTGATGAGTTGGGGTGGATGTGCCCCTTGTGGAGCAGTGCTTGGATCTATCGCTTGATCTCCTCATTCTCTAACAAAGAGAAACGATAGACTGGCCCATTGGGAAACGGTGCGTCGAGGGTCAAATTGATGGGGTGATTGACCTGGCAGTGAAAAGGTACCCCTGTAGGTGAGCAGAAGATATCCAAGTCTTCTTCCACAACCTTATCTACTTGCTTCTACTGTGTGGAGAGATCGGCCGCAAAGACCTTGGATGTGGCTGCGATATTTCGCTTGTTCTGAGAGCGAATCACGAAGAAGACAAACTTCCCCATCTGCGAGATGACCTTCCTTCATTGCTTAGCAAAGACCAAGGAAATAACGCTAGGTGGGACTGCCTTGGGTATCCTGTACAATTTCTTGTTCAAAGTAATAATAACGCTACAAGACCTAGACTCATATACAGCATGACGTTTCCATAAATAAGGTTGGCCCAAAAGAACATCACAAACTTCGAGAGGAGCAACATTACACAATACCTCGTCTTTGAAGGGCTTGCTGACATACGACAGTTGACACTGTTGGCTGACACGGAGATCGCTTCCTTGGCGGAGCCATCCAATGGTGTAGGTTTGTGGGTGTGGTGTTGTTGACAGGGCCAGATGCTTGACGACCTCTGCTGAGATGAGGTTCTTCTAGCTACCGCTATCAGCGATGAAGTGCAACGGGGTGCCTTTTATCCACATCTGTGAATGGAAGAGGCACTCACCTTCTTCTATCTTGTCTGGTTCACCAGGTTGGAGCTTGGTGGTAGCAACAGTGGAACTGGGTTCCACGTCAATGATCCATCTTCCCCTTTCTGATTCTGTCTCAGAGTCAGAATTTGCATCTGATTTAGAGGCTTTCACTTCGGCCACCAGCGACTTCTTTGAGCGACAGTCAACAGTGTTATGCCAAGGGCTCTATGGAATTCGCACCACTTCCCGGTATCTTTCTTTGTCTTTCCGGTGTCCTTCTTTGCTTGTGTCTTGTACTGGTTGTCTTGATACTGCCCATATTTTCTCTGTCCTTTGTTTGGTGGGTTGGGGCCGCCCTTTCCTAGCTTTTATTGTGAGGGGTTCCCAGGACCAAATTGTCGTGTCTTTTGTTTGAGCTTCTGCTCGATTTTGATGACATATCGATAGGCTGCGTCCAAGGATGAGATGTCCAGAAATTCCATTTTGGTCTGGATGTATCTATGCAGAGAACTGTGATACTTGAGCACCAGATGTCACTCTGAATCTTTGATACCCAACTTGGTGCACAAGGTATGGAAGATGTTTGTGAAATCTGGCACTGCTTGGTCTCTTTCTTGCCGCAGTGTGGTCCATTTGGTATACAGGTCGTCATAACTTACGACAGGGTAGTATTGTTCCTTAATAGCATCCCTGAAGGATTCCCAGGTGGCTGTGACTGAAAATAATGAGGTTTCCTCAGTTTCCTTTTTCTCACAGAAAGTTTCCCACCAATCTTTGACATGGGGAACGGCTTTGAGGAGCGCAAAAGTAATCTTTTCTCTATCCGAAAATTTATGAACAGAAAAATACCCTTCTAGTAGATTCAACCACTTGTCTACAGCATCTGTGTCTATCTGACCTTCAAATATAGGAATATCAAAGTTTATTTGTACCTTGAAGGGGGCGGCGCCTCCGTTCAAAGAAGATGCGTCACATGTTGGTAGTCGCTGAAGGATTTGCGTGAAACTATCCATCATCTCGTTCCTCTATTGCATGAGGGATTCCTTAATCAACAGTTTGAAAGGATATCCTATCCTATCATATTTATTTTCTCCTATCATGGGAGGTCTCTTGGGTGTACGAGAGCCTCTGTCCTCAAGAGAAACAAGCTCGAGACCCAACTCTTTGTACTCTGACCTCGTTGGGGACATGCATTAAGACGACAAGGATCAGACCACTCTGATACCACTGATCTGGCTTTTATGAGCAGAACGAAATGAATACAGATTATTAACAGGTTCTTAACACAAAATAATAGAGATACAATAAAACTGGTTTTCTATTCAATAACGAAATAAGCTGAAACTGTAAAATGCAGCGGAAACAAGCTTGTTGGAATGGTGGCGGCTTATCTCTGAGAAGAGATGTGACAGCAATGCGCATTTGCAAGAAGTAGGTTAAAATGAGGCTCTAAAGGCCCTTTTATAATAAGCAAGAATTCCCAAAACCCTAGACATCCAAAAACCTAACCCTAGGAGATGAAGCGCCAAAAGTCATGTGGGCCTCGTTTGGGTAAGCTAGTACATCAACTTCTTGGGGTCGTAACTTTTGCATACGATCTCCGTTTTAGGCGTGTGATAGCCAATTGGAAAGGTATCATTGATGAGATTCATTTTGGGGCCTCAATATTCCTTTGGCTATCATTGAGGATCTCTATACCGAAAAACCTTCATTTAGGCCCTCAAAATGGCCCCGGAAGTAAAAACTGCTAAAAATAGTAAATTGCCAAAAATGTCAGAAAGTTGTTTTGAGCCAATTGGAAAAGGTGGGTGGCCACCGATATCCATTTGTATCATCAGAGCCATATATTTCTGATAGATTATGCACTTCCATAAACCATCAAATTCCAAAGGCTCTAGGCAACAAGTGCTTTTTCGAAGGGTGGTAACTTCTTTAATCCCCATCCTCCTTGTTTTCTTGGCCTTGCAATTATTTTCCAATGAGCCAAGTGATATCCCATTTTGTCCTTATTTCCCTTCCACATGAACTCAAATCAAAGCCTTCATATTTTATCTAAAACCTCATTGTGTATATGCACCAAAATCATCACATCCAATACATGGAGATTGCCTCTAACGCTTCTTTTACTAATGTCAATCAATTTCCCCTCAACAACCATTTGTGGCACCAAAAATGTATCCTCCCTTCTATTTTCCCTAGAAGCCATCTCCAATCCTTGATACCATAGCCATAGGGCTTTAGTATAAAACCAAAATATTTTAGTTCATTTTGCATCTAGACCACCCTATATTGCAGGTGGTGGATCATGTATGTTACTTCATCTTGCAACTCATTGAAACTTATGGAGGATTTTAGGAGATTGACCTCCATAACCATCACCTTACATAATAGATCCAAAATTTCTTTGTACGTATGTATGTCTCTAACAAAATGAAGACCAAATAATAGTGTGTAGTTCTTCCTGTGTATATCCCACTCCCTTGTGTATGAATCGACCTCCAAGGAACCCAAATTGTTTCACTGATATAACCTTTGATAAGATTATTTTCAAACATGCAACAATCACTTTAGAAAGGATATTGTACATGAAGTTGCACGATGATATCAGACGAAAATCCTCAAAGGAATTCGACTTTTCAACTTTAGGGATAAGTGCAATGAAGGAAGTGTGAATGGTCAGATTTGTATAGATCCTGTGTGAATAGAATTTTTTTTTTTTTTTAAATACCCCAATATTGGTCACTTTAGCAACCAACCTGTTAGTCATTAGAGTGACCAACCTATTCATCACTAGTATAGAAAATTGGTCGAAAACATCAACAGGTTGGTCGCTCTAGCGACTAACAGGTTAGTCGCTAGAGCGACCAACCTATTCGTCGCTAGTATAGAAAATTGGTCACAAACATCAACAAGTCGGTTTCTTTAGCGACTAACCTATTAGTCTCTAGAGTGACCAACCTGTTCTTTGTTAGTCAGTTAGCAACTAACTAATCCTCTTTCTTTTGACCTTTTTAACTGATGGTTTGGTCGTTCTTGCGACTAATATTAGTCATTTGACCGACTAAAATACGTCGCTAGACGAACATTTCCCTATTGTGAATAGGATTCTTTTTCCAGTCGCTAGACCAATGAAGATCCATGTGTTGTCGCTAGACCAACGAATGAATTCCGACGAAAAAAAAAATTATCTTGGTCACAAAAATGACTCTATGCTGACGAAAATTTGTCTCTACTTCATCGCAAAAATGTTCAAATTTAATAGTGTGTGCTTGCGATGTAAAGTGTTGAATAGATTTCATGTCATTAGTTCATCCTACACCTTATAATTATCTGAAGTCCTCTCCTTCATTATTTCCAAGTTTCTACAATCCTTTTCCTCATGTCCTACAGACTTGCAGAAATTGAAGAATGTATTCTTGGGTATTGTTTGATACTTTTGCATAATGGGACAATGATAGGGATCATTTCCATGTGTTGTACATATTTCAAACCATGGCCCTCCTGTGGGTAAATTATTTGGCATTCCTTCTCCCAAGAACTGCAAAAATGTTGGGAACTCATTATTATGATGTCCTTCTATTCTCCATAATGTGCACTAGATAGCTTCCCTCTTCTCCTTACCTTTGTTATGATTCAACTGAAATGTCAGGTTCTTGGGATCTGCTCTCATCTCTTCTACATCTAGATCTATATGTTTTTACTGATTTTCCTCCAATTACAAGGTTTCTTTCAAATCCTTAGCCTGAGTTTGGAACTTGTGAGGAAAGTCTGGAACTTGTGTTGCCTCAATGGGCACTTCAAATGTGGAAATAATGAATTCACAAATAAGTGTCTATGTTGCATATCTATGATAAGATACTTCAAATTAACTTTTAGTCTCTTGAACTTTTGATCAACTTCCCAAACTAACTCCCTTGGCTTCTGTTTGATTTCTATCATCTCATTCATAAACTAATATTTTGAACTTCATCACTAGAGTTCATTGATTAATGCCTTCTTCATGTCTGTGAAAGTTGTAGGTGCTCCTTGTGGAACTTTCTATTGCAAGGCCCATATACCATTCCAGTGTGCGGTCTTTGAATGTGATTGCAAGATGCACTAATTTTGTATCCTCATCTGTGATATGCTTAGCTTCCCTAATATTATCACAAATAAGAAAATGCTTCTCTGGGTCCTCTCACCCTTCTCCATGAAACTCTAGTAACCAAATAGTTGGATCTGCTCCTACCATTGTAAAGTTTGTTGTTAGATAACTAACTACTACTAGCTGAATTTGTACCTCTACTTGAACATCCACTGGATCCTCATCCTACTAAAATCCTTCTTCCACTAATTGTTGGTTGTCTAAATGGTTCTTCTTCTTCATATGTATTATTCACACATGGGGTTGTGGGGTCCACACTAATTCGGATCTAGAATGGAGAGCCTTCTTCTACGTCGAACACTTGACCTCTCATTTTCCTCTCATATGTGGTGGGCAAGATTTCCTCAATATTCCCCATCACATGGAGATCCTCTACCTCCTCTTAATCATTTTCCAATCACTTTCACTCATTTACTACTCTCTTTTTCCTATTGATCTTATATTGGTTGGGTCTTCCGCTATGCGTCACTCCCACTCTATCAATTATCTCCTTGGTTTATTCCTCATCCATCATAATGGGGTCCATTTCTTTCTTCTTCTAGCCTCTCTCTAGAGCCCTCTCCATATATGAGATATTCCTTAGTACTTCCCCCAGTTCCCCCATGCACAAAGAGTGATTTAACTATCTGAATCCATTGTCATCACTCCTTTACCATGCAATAAAATATTGATCAATGTGCAAATTGATATAATTTACTTTCCTCTTAGTCCCTTCAAATTGCAGCATTGTATGACTTAGCAGTATCGACTAAAAATTCATTAATCAATCCCGCAATAATACTATCTAACCAGGAATACATTGTGCATGTGAATTTATTATTAACCATCTGTATCTATGCAATATTCTTAGTAGTCCACTCTATTGGTATTATCTGATTAGTTGGGTGATTTTCCTTCAATATCAATATCCACTCCTATAGCAACTATGCAAAATAACAGAAAATTTTGTCATGAAGTTCAATAAACACATGGCACAGAGTATACTTGGAGCTTCTATTGTCCTTTTGTAAAACCTTGAGCTCTTTGTTTTCCAACCATATTTTAATCTCTTGCTTTGTTGGATTCCATGGACTAAAAATCCCCTTCTACCACTCCATTCTCTTCATTGTCCTTCAATAAGTCCCTTCCAATCTAATCTTTTGAGTTCCAACTAGAAACCGAACCATTTGTTGGATATATGGGCTGACACGGGTTCTACCTTTAGGCTTCCAACAAAACCCTGCAAACCATTGGTCCTTTTGGAGACCAGAAGGAAACACTGTGCATAGAGTGCACAATGAAGTCTCACCTGAGATGGCTTATGAGTGACTTCAGGACCTAGAGTTCTGAAATCGTGGAAGGGATGTTAGGAATAATTTTCCACTTCAACATTCATTAGATATACCATTCTATAACCATATTAATTCATTAACATACATTCTATAGGAAATATCAAACTAATCTGGTGCGCGCTGCATTTTACTACTACTAGATTCATTCATTCATTCATCATAAACCATTGCAACACATAAAAGAGACAGTCCACACAAAGACATGGGTTTTTACCATGGTTCACCCTCCTTGGGCTATGTCCAAAAAGATCTTCCATTATTTATTTATTTATTCATCTTCATAAATTCATTTCACTGCACACATTACATCAGAAGTGCATATGAAATACACAGTTATAGGTGAGGATGACCAATGTCGCACTAATATCCACATCTTGTGACTTGCCCCTCATTTACAAATCAAAACCAAACTCATCTCCAAAACTGACTCAATAATGGATCCACATCTCTCAACCAAAAACTTGAGACCAAAAATATCTCTTCTCTCCTCAAATATCACAATACATATTTATACTACAAAAGAAGGTTAAAACCCATTACATCAATGACCAAAACCCTAACCCTAAGTGGATTAGGTTTTTCCACATTCTAACTTTTTGTGCATGGTTGATCTGATTCCTTTGAATTTCTTCTACCTCGCATTTATTTTCCTCGTTCTCCGATGCACTCTCCTTTTCTAGTCCCTTTTCTACTTTCTTCCTTGATTGCTGCATTGTTCCCCAAAATAGCCTACACCAACAATCGGGGCTAGAGAAAACATGTATTCTCAACCTTTTCGATATTCTTCATTTTGGCACGAGCACGGAAATAAATATTTGTGTAAATTTATTATTCATTTGTGTACATGGAGGATTTCTATGGTTATATAGATCGGTATACATATATATAGAGTTAATTGCATACATAACTTGGTTATCATCAAAAGGGGAATACCCATCACCATTTTTCATAGAGAAAACAAAGGAGAAAGCATTAGAAGAAAGAAAGAAGGACAAGTATGGCATATTCAGAGTTGCACGAGGTATGGATGTTCCAAGCATCAATGATGACATAGTATGGTTCACGATGTAGGTGCTAGACTACAAGTTGTTGAGGAAATTCTTCAAGGACTAGGTACCATTAGGTGTGATAATGGTCACTGAGTAGTGTGTCACATGAGTTCAAATGAGTTGGGAAGCATTCCTATTGAACCCGTTTTGGATAAATTTCAAGGAGGCGTAAGAAAAAGGTATGAAGTTTCATTATGCTTGGTTACTCATATTGAACACCTTAGTGGCATGGAGAGAGCAAGAGGATACCCAATTTCTAGGAGATACGAAGAATCCATTCTTAGCATTGCAATATGTAAACTTGTGGAATTTTGCGCACAAGGAGAGGCATATAGATAATAATATTATGTTCTATATATATAAGGAAGTATTTTAGACGAGTATCTAGAATACACCATGCATACTACCATGGGTAGTAGAATCATACAAGGGGATAGTCTTCTTTAAATATGGAATACATCACATGCCCATTTAGGATAAGGAGGACCCCGATCAATAGTGGTTGATGTGAAGATTCAGGTTGATAGAGGAGGACATTGGAGAGATCATAGATTACTGGGAAGACAAGTGGAAAGTATCAGTACCTTAGGAAGAGAATTCAGAACCACAACCATCATGGAAAGGGCTAGAGAAACAACAACCAAAAATATAAGAGATCAAAGACGATGAAGAAGAAGAAGAGGAGGGAGAAATAAATGGAACAGGAGGAAAATTGAAGACTATACTGAGCCCGAGAGAGAAGAAAAATTAAACAAACAAGGGGAAAGAAGTCCCACAACGCAAGAAGAAGAAATTTATAAAGGAAACAACCATTCAAGAAATAAAGGATGATGACTTAGAGAAGATTTCATATCAAATCAAGGAAGCCACTGATGAATCTTTTGAGTGTGCAGTGCAAAAGAAAGAATAAAGGAATTTGAATAGGAAAGAACAGATTGCTACGCTGCGAAATTTTTTGGATACAATGAGACTAGAACCAGTTGACATAAGATAACAAGAACAAATGGAGAATATAGAGTAGACAACAGAGGCACAACCATCACTCCTTTAATGAAGGTAGGGGGTGACTAGGAAGAAACTCAGTTGAAAACCCAAGGAAAAATTGGTAGGTTTTAAGGGTTAAAATGAGAGGCTTCTAGGGGATAATGACCTAGTTATTAAGTGATATTTAGGTGATAATGACCTAATGATTATGTGGCCAATAAATTTATAATAGATTCCTCCTAAAGCATGAGGTCAGAAGAAGTGTCTGATGGCTGAAATACTTTATAAATAAAGTTGCAGAGCTTTGGGAAAAGAAGATTGGAGAAGAGAATTGTGAGTCCTATAGAAAAAGATCCCTAATGCGAGCATACGCATGCTCAGAAACAAAGACAAGAGAATAGCCACTATAAATACACTTTGTATCCATGCATGACACAAGTAAGGGGATGATGGCCACATCGTGGATCCATCAAGAAACAATCATGACTCAATCATGGCCATGAAAGTATACACTGTGGAACCATGCAATATGCAAGTGAAATCATAGCCATGACCAAGTACAAATGTGGATCTATTTCACATCATAAAAATCAATGAGATGACTCAATAACTGAGAAATATGTGAAGTGATCATGAATATTATCCATCTCACTTGGGAAAGAATATCATATAATAGGAGTGTGATCTTATCCCAAGTTCTTTGTCCTTGATCCAAGTGGTATGAATCTACAACATATGAATAAATGAGTTGAATTCGAGAATGGTAGAAACCATCTGATTACCATTCATTAATTTATAATTTTAACATACATGAGAGAATCCACCAATGATGATGATGATGGAACCTATGATACTTAGTACAATCCACAAAGTGTGAATAAAGGATTTAATTTTGAACACTCGTAGATCCATTCGAAAAGAGTCAATGATGTAAACTCGCTATCAAAATGCAAGGAGACCTCCCACTGACTCCAGGGTCCAGAAAATTATAAAAAAATACCTAGGATAACTCTCCTAACCATAATGGATAGGGTGTTGCTTTTTCATAAATAGTCTGATGAGATCAATAAAGAGATAAATTACCACTCATCAAACGTGCTTTCTAATTCACTTTAATGAGCGTGAAAGACAACAAGATCACTCAGAAAGACAACTTGGTCAACTAGACTAACCAGGGATGGAACCAGATTGACCAGTTCATCAACTAATGGCGGGTTGGAAGAAGTTGTGGGAGGTTGGGACTGTATTTTGACAATCTTCTTTAATAGATATGAAGCTTCATCTATGTGCAAAAAAAGGTAGGTATGGTGCATGTCCTTGCATAACCAGCAAGGATTCTTGATTTTACCCTTCTTACTACCAACCTTATTACTAGTCCATGGGTTTTCACCAGCATGACCTGCAACGGTTGATGACATGGATTTATAAGAAACCTGAGACCACACTTCTATGACCTTAGAAATACCAGGGAAATCCTTGAGAAGGTGATCAGCCTTGCAAATCCTACAAGGGAATTTGGGATTGAGATTCTTATTTTTAGACTTGATGAAACCATCAACACTCCTAGCATGATTTCCAAAGTTCGGATGATCGCTTCCAACATGTATTGAAATGGTTGGAAGATTTCCATCTTTCTAATTTTTCTTCTTCTTAATATTCTCTTTGTTCTTATTCTTGTCCACTTGGTTACTATATGTAGATCTTTCACTAGGTGAAGAGGAAGAATGGAAAGAAGACCCTACAGGAAAGTAAGGCAGACAATCAACATGAGGTTGGTTAACCTAGCATGGAATGTTTAAATACAAAGCACTAGGAGCATTTGTGTTCACCATAGTGGAAAACAATCGAACCAGTAACCCAATCAAGAGACCAAGAAGATTTAAAGTTGTGATGTAAGGTGGACCAACTTGTCCCACAGAAGGAGAAATAAACTATATCCACAGAAAATGGATTCCTTCCTTGGTATATCCATGTACTGACACCATAGATATAATATCAACCCTAAGGTCCACTAAGAAACAAAATAACACGCGCTAGAAAATCTAGGAATCAAACCAAACAAACCAATAACTTTTTGCAATGAACTTACTAGTTGGTGCTAAAATCCAACATTGTAGGAACACGTGAGAAGGAGCTTGGATGATAGGGTGGATTAGTTACATTGGATACCTTATTAACAGACTTACACCCTGGTGCAATCTCCCCAATGTTTTATCTATGGGTTACCCTCAAAGGATCCCAAGTGAGTTTGACCAACGTCTAACCCAGGTACAACAAAGAATCCCCTTCATTGTCACCTTATGTATGGACCCTAAAGATTATGGCCACTAGGGTTACCAACTCATAGTAATCCTCTAGGAAGGTACAATCAACAATCAATATCGAACGTATGGGCAGGATATCAAGTCCAAAATTATTCTATAGGAGTGAAAACAAGAGGACCGGTGAACTCCTAAGGACCTTGAACGGATTCAATATTCATGAAGCACCGAGACCTAATGAGACCAATGACACTTCAAGAATAACCCCTAATATATGATATTTACACTATGTTTAGTTAATCCTCAGAGGGTTAATATTTGTTTTTCTCTCACACATGACCTCGTGTTTAGCCCCTATGTAAGAGGGGGGTCCCAGCTATGCTTATACAAAAATTAAATTTTCTCTCCCTATCACAAGATTCTAAGTTGGTTTTGGTTGCTTTGGAGTGTTCACCTCATAGCCTATTCCAAAGATCTATCCTGATCTATTGTTGATGTACAATCCCTAGAAAGAAAAAAAATTAGATCACTTTTATTAGGCGCTTGATTTGATGGTTGTTGGTTTACTCAAGGGTGCAGTAGTGAAAATGATGATGTTTAAAGGACTCGACTCCATAAAGGTGCTTATAATGATGCAATACAATAATTCATTTTCAATGAAATCTAACTAAAGTAGGGAGGGGAGTTTTTTAGTCATTTATAATGACAATTAAGTACTCAATAACATGCAATATTAATTTTCTTTTCGATGAAATGGAAAAAAATACCAAACGATGAAATGAATTTTTCGCAATATGAAAGAAAAAAACTTTCCTAAGCTACTTTTGAAAACACTCCAACAAAAATTTATGTTATCTCTTTTTCTTTTCAAGTAAATGCAATTTGAAAGGAATTCCTTCTATTTCTTTTCTTTCAATATACAAGGTGTAATGCATTTAAAAGTAGTTAAGAAGGAATAAAGAAAAGATTTCAAATTGAAACATGCAAAACTCAAGTCTTCAAAACTGGAAAAAAAAGGTCTTCCAAATGACTGAAAATAAATCAATACTCAAAGTAGTCAAAACAAGTGTGGAAAAACAATCAAAGAGAAATTTATCAAAACAATCTCTCAGGGAGATGCCAAGGATCTGTAGACTACTTGAGGAGGTCAAGGTAGACAATTCTTGTCAGACCAATGAAAAAATAAGTTTAATAAGATGAAATATGGGTGGCCTACAGAAAGAGAGGAAACATTTTCAAGAAAAATGTAAAAAATTTAACAAAAATTGTAAAATTCACAGCGGGGAATCTAAGGCAGATCCAAGGTGGATATGGAGTGTTGAAGAGGGCCACAAAAAATAGATCTGAGTGGGTTTTTTGAAGGATATTCCTTCAGAAATGAATTCCCAAGATAATGGTCACTCCCTAAAAATGGAGACAGAGTGATCTGGTCTCTCCCTAGTAAGAGAAATAGTGTGACCATAAACTATGGTCGCTCCTGGTAGGATTAGAAGCAGATATGGTGGCTTCCTTAAGGAAGGAAAAATGAAACGATGGGGTGTTAAGTCTCTCTATGTACAATGGGAAAGTGTGACCAGAACAAATAAATGAAAGGATACTAGATATAGACGAGATATGATAGATCTGGGATACAAGTTTCTTCAAATAGATTATGAAAAGAGTGGGGAAATGATTGGGATGGAACAAGAGAACTTAAAAGGGAAGATATATCTAGAAAGAATATCAAAAAATTCAACAATCTAAGGGGATTAATACAAGGAGAAAAACTTCCCCAGTATGGTCGTCGATCTGTTGTAGGGATTTTGTACCCTATGGGAGATAAGCTCCCTTACGTTCTACCAATGCCTAATAAATGAATAAATACATAAACTAAGGATGTTCCTAGATTTGTTTCATACATGAAAACAACCAGGTATTAGGATGAAGAGGCAATCTACCTTATTTTCAAAGGTTTTCCCTACATGCTCATGGATAATCCCTTTCATGAAGGTCCTCTTTGTTCATAGTATCTTGACATTGCACATAAGAAGACAAAAACCTCCCAAAGATCAAAGCAATCGTGCATGGATTAAAAACAGATCTAATAGTATATCATAACACATAATCATACTAATTCTCTACCAATGAATACATAAAATTATATGAACAATTGGATAGAGATAAACATCCAATATTTCGTCTATTAATCAAAGAATCAATATTACAAATTACAAATATGTATACTGAAGAGATGACCTCCTTCCAAGCTCCTTTCCCAAGTCTTGCAACCAAATCACCAGAGTAACTTTTCTAGCTCTTTCCTCCCCCCTTTCCATGGGAAATGGATTTGTTCTTATAGGGATTTAGGGATAAATCCATATAGTTATTATAATAATATTATTGTGCTCATAATGGAATCTCTCTCAAGACTAAACCCCCAAAAATTAGTGAACAATATCATCCTTTGCAACAAAACCCAAAAATGGAGCTTCTAGACCTTGCCTCTCCCTACACACATAGACAGAGCGACCGATCACCCCTTCTCAAGCCATAGGGTGTGACCATCCTTTTCTGGTCACTCCTTTAATGAAGGAAGGGGCTGACTGAGAATAATCTCACTTGAAAACCCAGGGGAAATTGGTAGGTTTTAAGGGTTAAATTGAGGGGTTTCTATGGGATAATGACCTAGTGATTGGGTAATATTTAGGTGATAATGACCTAATGATTAGGTGTCTAATAAATTTATAATAGATTCCCCCTAAAGTGTGAGGTCATAAGAGGTGTTTGATGGCTTAAACAATTTATAAATCAAGTCACATATCTTTGGGAAAAGAAGCTTGGATAAGAGCATCGCCAGTCCTACAGAAAAAGATCCCCGAGGAGGGCATACTGATGCTCGAAAATAAAGACAAGAGAACAACCACCATAAATACACTTTGGATCCATGCATGAAACAAGTAAAGGGATGATGGCCACAGTAGAATACACCATGGATCCATCAAGAACCAATCATGATCCAATCATGGCCACAGAAGCATACACTCTGGATCCATGAAAGACGTAAGTTAAATCTTAGACATGACCAAGTAAAAATGTGGATCTATTTCACATCATACAAGTCAGTGATATGACTCAATAACTGAGTAATCTATGAAGTGCTCATGAATATTCTCCATTGCATCTTGGGAAATAATATCATCTAATAGGAGTGTGATCTTATCCCAAGGTCTTCGTCCTTGATACAAGTGGTATGAATCTACAACATGCGAATAAATGAGGTAAAGTCGTGCATGGTAGAAACTTTTTGATTACCATTCATTAATGTATACCAATAACAAACATGAGGGAATCCATCGATGATTATGATGGAACCCAAGATACCTAGTACAATCTACAAAGTGTGAATAAAGGAGTTGATGTCGAACAATCGTAGATCCATTCAATAGGAGCCAATGATGTAAACCCATTGTCAAAATGCAAGGAGACCTGGCACTAATGTCTACAAGTCCACGAGTACTGATGGGTTTCTAGATTTCAATCATGGATGATGATTTGTAGTCGACGGGGCAAAATTCTGAAGGAGGGCCTTGATTTATCCCCCATAAATCGACATGAAACATGTAAAGATATGTGGTGTGAAAAACATAGTAATGGAGCACAACTAACACAGGAATGGACAAGATAAACAGGATGAAAGGAACTGTAGGTAGTCAATGCAGGTAAACTTCCCTTGACCAAGTATGCAAGACAAATAACTTGACTCAGCAGTATTAACTCAAACGAATACCAAAATAATGGTCATCGACCTACCAGGAGAACATGACAAGCGATGGAAATGGTGCTTAATGAGAGAGAATGGATGACCCGACTATTATATATGATGATAGAACAAGTGCATTATTCAAGTGTGACTCAAAGTAGTAATTTCTTCCAGATAATGAAAATAACAAGATGTAAAAACTCTCTAAAAATTCCCCACCATGAATGGTGAGTACCTCTTTCTAGTTTTACGAGCTTGAGGAGGATAAAAAATGCTCGATATAGCTCATCTGGAAATGATTCCCTCGACATATTTTTAAAAAACCTAAAGAAGGAGTTGTTTGGTCCCATATGGATCCTTCAATGTTTGGTTTTATGAGTCCAAAGAAGGTAAAATAGATGGTATTTTCATGTTTAGAGAATCTGAAAAGGTCGTAAAGAAGACTCCACAATGAAATTTTTCATAAAGTTAGTCTCCAGGGTCCAGAAAAGTATAAAACAATACCTAGGAGAAATCTCCTAACCACAATGGATAGGGTGTTTCTTTTTCATAAATAGTCTGATGAGACCAAAAAGAGATAAAATACCACTCTACAGACATTTTTTCTAAATCCCTTTAACAAGAGTGAAATACAACAAGATCGCTTGGAAATATTTTCATTTTTTAAGGGTTCGAAAAGAGCTTAAAGAGTTCTCCATAATGAGGTCCTTTTTCATAATTAGTCCATCTGGCCCGAAAAAGGGGTAAACATATACTAGGTGTACGTCTTTTCAAATCTATATAATGAATGTGAAAATACAATCTTACTCGACAATATTTTCTTATTTAAGGAGTCTAACAAGAGCTTAAAGGAAAATCCAAAAGTTTCTTTTTCGTATAGCTTTTACGAGTCAGAAAAAGGGATAAAATTATACTCGGTAACCTATTCTCATGTATTTGCGAACACGAGAAATAAAAAAGACTAATCTCAGTATCTTACTCTCATGTATTTACGAGCATGATAAATAACAAATACTAAGCTCAAGTTTGGTTTCATTTTTACACAAGCTTGAAATAAAGTAAAACTATTCTTGGGTAGGTTTCATTTTTCATGAGCTTGAAACTAGGAAAACTATGCTCAAAACTAGTTTCAATTTTTGAATGATCTTAAAACTAAAAACTAACTGTGTTTGACACTTCCTAATGTAAATTCTAAAGGTGGGTGGTTGGTACTTTTCCCCTAGCCTGATAAGCTAGTGGCTTAACTATAGAATGATGATCTAATGTTGGAGACATGCCCCCCAAGATACATTTCATCCATAAAATCTTCTCCTATCACCAATTTACATACCCAATAAACTCCTAGCTACTAATAGGAAAAATGTTCACTAGAGAGGGAGGAAGAAAAATGATCAACTGGCCGAGGTGGATGGAATGAAGGTTCAACTACGAGTTGTAATGGAAGACTTGACTAAACATGAGAGGTCGTTGATTCATTATTTAACGATCTTAACAGAGGAAAAGAACTATGCTCACAAGGGTATGTTTCATTTTTTAATGATCTTGACACAGGAAAAGAACTATGCTCGGTAACTTCTAGGTTCGATTCCCATACCTTTGTTTCATTGTTTAACGATCTTTCCACAGAGAAGAAAAATATGCTCGCTATTAGTTGTTTTATGTTTTAATGAGCTTGAAATAGGAAAAGAACTATACTCGTGGTGATCAATTTCATTTTTTAATGAGATTGAAATAAAAAATAAACTATGATTTTTGTTAGATTGGATCCCCAGACCTCTGTTTCATTTTTTAATGAGCTTGACATAGAAATGGGAACCATACTTCTATCTATCATCTTGATCATGGTTTTCAAGAGGATAATACTCTGGAAGGATTACACGTCATGGGACAAACCTTGATCATGGGTTTCAAGAGATCTTTGCATGACAAAAGAACAACACTCTAGAAGAAATACATGTCAAGGGGCACAATAGGGGTAGGGATATTAGTCTATAAAATCCCTATCGAAGATATCACCATGTTGTGGAACACCACCACATAGATTTAAACCATTTTTCCTCCCAAAGTAACAGGAAACCGAGGAAGGATCCCTAAAGGTTGACTAACCCTTCTATTAAAATCCAACATATTCTGAGTCACTGGCGCAAGCTGAGGTGAACCAAGAGCTTGCCAAGAATTTGAGGATAGGATGCTAACAAAATGTCCTTTGTCTATTATATCATTAGGAATATACCTACCACAAACCTGAAAAGTGATTTTGAAAGGTGTGTAAGAGAGAACATGAGGCTATGTTAGAGCATTCCAATCAATGGTAATTGCATTGCTTGGAGGGGGTGTCATTGGTATGGGTGGAATGCCCCTTATTTTGGATGAATCAATATTAACAAGAAATACCTGAGTGACATGTTCACTATTTGAAGGATGAGTGAGATCAATTGATAGAGGGACTAGATCAACCACTTTGGTTTCACTCTTTCATGGAAGAGTGGGATCGACCAATGATGGGATCAGATTGACCATTTTGGATTCAATCTTCAAGGGGAGAGTGGGACCGACAGATGATGAAATCGTATCGACCACTTTATCAACTAGGTCAACTGAGGATGAAACCAAATTGACCACTTGATCAACCAGAATAATTGAGGATGGAACCATATTTACCAATTCATCAACTGATGTCATGTTGGAAGAAGTTGTCAGAGGTTGCGACCGATTGTCAAAAATCTTCTTTAACAGATACAAAGCTTCATTTATGCGCAGATAAAGGTAAGTACAGTGCATTTCCTTGCATAACCAACAATGATTCTTTATTTTACTCTTCTTACTACCAAACTTATTACTAGTATATGGGTTTTCACTAGCATGACCTACATTGGTTGATGATATGGATTGAGAAGAAACCTTAGACCACACTTCTACGACCTTGGGAATAATAGGGAAATCATTGAGATTATTATCACCCTTGCAAATCCTACAAGGGAATTTTGGCTTGTGATTCTTTTTTTTAGACTTGACGACACCATCAACACTCCCATCATGATGCCTAGAGGCTAGCTGATCAATTCCAAAATGTATTGTAGTGGTTGGAATATTTCCCTCTTTCTTATTTTTCCTCTTCTTAATCTTTTGTTTCTTCTTCTTCTTGTCCAACTGGTTACTATTTATAGAGCTTTCACTAGGTGAAGAGGAAGAATGGGAATAAGACTTTATAGGAGAAGAAGGTGGAGGATAGAAATGAGGTTGATGATCCTGTGGTGGATTTTTTACATATGAATCACTAGGATCATTTGCATTCACCGGAGTGGAAAAAAACCAAACCAGTAACCCAATCATGAGACCATGAAAAGTTAAAGTTGCAATGTAAGGTGGACCAACATGTCCCATAGGAGGAGAAACAAACGATATCCACGGAAAATGGATTCCTTGGTTGGTATATCCAAGAATTGATTCCATAGATACAGTCTCAACCCTAATGTCCACTAAGAAAAAAAACAACAGGCACTAGAAACTCTAGGAAGAAAACAAAACAAACCAATAACTTCTTACAATAAACTTACTAGTTGTGAAGAAATCCCATATCACACAAACATGTGAAAAGGGGTTGGGATGAGTGGGTGGATCAGTTATGTTGGAGACCTTCTTAACAGACTTACACTCTGGTGCAAGCTCCCCAATGGTTTATCTATGGGTTACCCTCCAAGGTGCCCAAGTTATTTTGACCAATGTTTGACCCAGGTATAGAAAATATTCCCCTTCATTGTCACCTTATGTATGGACCCTAAGGATTATGTCCACTATGGTTACCAACTCGTAGTCAGCCTCCGGGTGGGTACATTCGATAGTCGGGATTGAATGTATGGGTATGATCTCATGTTCTAAATTCTTCTAGAGGACTGAAAACAAGAGGATTGGTAAATTCTTGAGGACCTCAAATGGATTCAAGATTCACGAAGCACTGAGACCTAATGACACCAGTGACATTTCAAGAATAACCCCCAATATAATATATTTCCACTATGTTTGGTTAATCCTCGAAGGGGTAATCTCTGCTTCTCTCTCGCACGCGACCTTTCTTTTAGCCCCAGTGTGAGAGGGTCATCCCAGCTATGCTTATACGAAAATTGGATTTTCTCTCCCTATCGCAAGATTCTAAGTTGGTTTTGGTTGCTTTGGATACTTCACCTCACAACATATTCCAAATATCTATCTTGATCTATTGTTGATGTACAGGCCTTAAAAACAAAAGTTTCTAAATCACTTTTATTAAGCTCTTGATTTTATGGTTGTTGGTTTACTCAAGGGTGTGGTAGTGAAACTCGTGATGTTTAAAGGACTCGACTCCAAAAAGGTGCAGAGAATGATGCAATAAAATAATTCATTTTCAATAATGACAACCATGGAGGGGATTTCTTTACTCATTTATAATGACAACCGAGCACTCAACAACATGCAATATTAATTTTATTTTCAATGAAATGGACAACAATGTCAAACGATGAAATGAATTTTTCACAATCTGAAATAAAATAACTTTCCTAAGCTACTTTTGAAAAGAGTCCAACAAAAATTTATGTTTTCTCTTTTTCTTTTCAAGTTAATGCAATTTGAAAGGAATTCCTTCAATTTATTTTCTTTCAATATACAATGTGTAATGCACTAAAAAGTAGATAAGAAGGAAGAAAGAAAAGATTCCAAATTTAAAAATGAAAAACTCAAGGATTCAAAACTGGAAACAAAAAATCTTCTGAATGACTGAAAAGAAATCAACACTAAAATCAATCAAAGCAAGAGTTGAAAAACAATCAAAGATAAATTTCTCCAAACAAACTCTCAGGGAGATGCCAAGGATCTGTAGACTACATGAGGAGCTCAAGGAAGATAGTTCTAGTCACACCAATGCAACAATAAGTTCAATAAGATGAAAGATGAGTGGCATAGATAAAGAGAGGAAACGTTTTCAAGAAAAATGAAAAAACTTTCACAAAAATTGTAAAATTCATAGCAGGGAATCTAAGGTGGATCTGGAGTGTTGAAGAGGGCCACAAAAAATAGATCTGAGTGGGTTTTTTGAAGGATATTCCTTCATAAATGAGTTCCCAAGATAATGGTCACTCCCTGAAAAGGTTGACAGAGCGACCCGGTCGCCCCCTAGTAAGAGAAACGATGAGACCATAAAGTATGGTCGCTCTTGGTAGGCTCGGGAGCAGAGATGGTCACTTACCTAAGGAAGGAAAATTGTGACCATAGGTTGTCAAGTTGCTCTGTGTACACTAGGAAAGTGTTACCATAAAAAAGAAATGAAAATATACTAGATCTGAATGAGATATGACAGATATGGGATATGGTTTTCTTCAACTAGACTCAGAAAAGAGTGGGACAATGACTAGGATGGAACAAGAGCACTTAAAAGGGAAGATATCTCTAGAAATAAGATTCAAAACGTCAACAATCTAAGGGGATTAATACATGGATAAAAACTTCCCCAGTATGGTCGCCAGTATATTGTAGGGATTTTGTACCCTGCAGGAGTTGAGCTCCCTTAGGTTCTACCAATTCCTAAGACAAGAATAGAGACATAAAATAAGGATGTTCCTAGATCTTATTCATACATGAGAAAAACCGGGGATTATGATGAAGAGGATATCTACCTTATTTTTGAAGGTTGTCCCTGCACGCTCCTAGCTGACCCCTTTCGTGAAGGTCCTCTTTTTTATTAGTAGCTTGACATTTCACATAAGAAGACGAAAACCTCCCAAATATCAAAGCAATCATGCATGGATTGACAACATATATAATGGTATATCATATCACATAATAATACTAATTATCTACCAATGAATAAATACAATTATATGAACAATTGGATAGAGGTAAACATCCAATATGTATTATATTAATCAAAGAATAAATATTACAACTTACAAAGATGTAGACTAAAGAGATGGCCTCCTTCCAAGCTCCTTGCCCAAGTATTGCAACCAAATCACCAGAGTAACTTTGATACCTCTTTCCTCCTCCCTTTCCATGGGAAATGGATTTTTTCTTATATGGATTTAGGGATAAGGCCATATAGTTATTAGGATAATAGTATTGGGTTCATAATGGAAGCCTTCTCGCAACTAAACCCCGAAAAACAATCTCATCCTTTGGAAAAAAAACCTAAAATGGAGCTTCTAGACCTGGATTTTCCTTAGACACATAGACAAAGTGACCAATCACCCCTTTTCAAGCCATAGGTTGCAACCATCCTTTTCTGGTCACTCCTTTAATGAATGTAGGGGATGACCGGGAAGAAACTCAATTGAAAACCAAGGGAAAAATTGGTAGGTTTTAAGGGTTAAAATGAGGGATTTATAGGGGATAATGACCTAGTGATTAGGTGATATTTAGGTGATAATTGCCTAATGATTGGGCGGCCAATAAATTTATAACAGATTCCTCCTAAAGTGTGAGGTCAGAAGAGGTGTATGAACGCTGAAATACCTTATAAATCAAATCACAGTGCTTTGGGAAAATAAGCTTCAAGAAGAGAATCGCAAGTCCTACAGAAAAAGATCCCCGAGGCAGGCATATCCATGCTCAGAAAGAAAGACAAGAGAATAACCACCATAAATACACTGTAGATCCATGAAGGACACAAGTAAGGGAATGATGGACACGCCATAATACATCGTGGATCCATCAAGAACCAATCATGACTCGATCATGGCCAAGAAAGTATACATTGTGGATCCATGCAAGACTCAAGTGAAATCATCGCCATGACCAAGTACAAATGTGTATCTATGTCACATCATACAAATCAATGAAATGACTCATTAACTAAGAAATCTGTTAAGTACTCATGGATATTCTCCATCACAACTTGGGAAATAATATCATCTAACAAGAGTGTGATATTATCCCACGGTCTTCATCCTTGATCCAAGTGGTATGAATATACAACATGTGAATAATGAGTTGAATTTGATCATGGTAGAAATCGTTTGATTACCAATCATTAATGTATACTATTAACATACATGAGATAATCCACTGATGATGAGGATGGAACCTAAGATACCTAGTACAATCTACAAAGTGTGAATAAAGGAGTTGACTTCAAACACTCATAGATTAATTTGATAGGAGCCAATGATGTAAACTCACTATTGAAATGTAAGGAAACCTACCACTAATGTCTGCATGTCCCCGGGTACTAATGGGTTTTTAGATTTCAATCATGGATGATGAGTTGTAGTTGACAAGGTGAAATCCCTCAAAGGAGGGCCTTGATATATCCCCCATCAATTGGCATGAAACATGTAAATATCGATGGTGTGAAAATAATAATAATAGAGCGCAAATGACATAGGGATGAACGAGATAAAAAGGATGAAAGGAACTATAGGTGGTCGATGCAGGTAAATGTTTCTTGAACAAGTATGCAGGAAAAATAACTTGAATCGACTACATTAACTCATATGAATACCATAATAATGGTCATGGACCTATCAAGAGAACGTGACATGCGATGGAAATAGTGGTCAATGAGAAACAATGGATGAACTGACTATTATATATGATGATAGAACATGTGAATTGTTCAAGAGAGACTCAAAGTAGCAATTGTTGCCAAATAATGAAGATAACAAGACAAAGAAATCCTCTAAAAATTCCCTACCATGAACGGTGAGTACCTCTTTCTAGTTTTACGAGCTTCGGGAGGATAACAAATTCTCTATATAGCTAATCTGGCGATGAATCCCTTGACATAATTTTAAAAAACCTTAAGAAGGAGGGGTTTGTTCCTATACGGGTCCTTCAATGTTTGGTTTTACAAGTCCAAAGAAGGTAAAATCGATGGAATTTTCATGTTTAGAGAGTCTAAAAAGGTCGTAAGGAAGACTCCACAATGAACGTTTCTGTAATTTTAGTCTCCATGGTCTGGAAAAGTATAAAACAATACCTAGGTGAACTCTCCTAACCACAATGGATAAGGTGTTCCTTTTTCGTAAATAGTCTGATGAGACAAAAAAAGAGATAAACTACTACTCATCAGATGTGTTTTCTAATTCAATTTAACGAGTATGAAAGACAACAAGATCACTCGAAAATATTTTTCATTTTTTAAAGGGTTCGAAAAGATCTTAAAGAGTCCTCCATAATGAGGTCATTTTTCGTAATTAGTCCATCTGGCCCAAAAAAGGGGTAAACATATACTAGGTGGACATCTTTTCAAATCCATATAACGAGTGTGAAAATAAAATCTTGCTCTACAATATTTTCTTATTTAAGGATTATAAAAAGAGCTTAAAGGAAACTCCAAAAGTTCTTTTTCGTATAGCTTTTAGGAGTCTGAAAAAGTGATAAAAGTATACTCGATAACCTATTCTCATGTATTTACAAGCACGAGAAAGAACAAAGACTAAGCTCAGTAACATATTCTGATGTATTTATGAGCAAGAGAAAGAACAAAGACTAAGCTAGAGATTGGTTTCATTTTTACACAACCTTGAAACAAAGTAAAACTATCCTTTGGTAAGTTTCATTTTTCGTGAGCTTGAAACTAGGAAAACTATGCTCATAATTGGTTTCATTGTTTTAATGAGTTTAAAACTGAAAACTAATTGTGCTCGACACTTCCCAATGTAAATTCCAAAGGTGTGTGGTTGGTACTTTGCCCCCAACATGAGAATCTAGTGACTTAACTCCAGAATGATTATCAAAGGCTGGAGACATGCCCCCCGAGCTTCATTTCATCCATTGACGCTTCTCCTATCGCCAATTTATATACCCAATAGACTCATGGTTACTAATAGGAAAATTTTTCACCATAGAGAGAGGAAGAAAAAGGATCAACTAACCGAGGTGGATGAAATGAGGTTCAGCTACGATTTGTAATGGAAGACTCAACTCAACGATAGAGGCGATTGTTTCATTTTTTAACGATCTTGACATAGGAAAAGAACTATGCTCATAAGGCTCTATTTCATTTTTTAATGAGATTCACATAGGAAAATAAATATGCTCGGTAATCTCTAGGTTTGATTCCCAGACCTCTTCTTCATTTTTTAATGAGCTTGGCACAGAGAAGAAACATATGCTCACTACTAGTTGTTTCATGTTTTAATGAGCTTGACACAGGAAAATAATTATTCTCATGGCCATCAGTTTTATTTTTTAACGAGCTTGAAATCGAAAATAAACTATGCTCTTTGTTGGGCTATATCCCCAGACCTTTGTTTCATTTTTTTAAGAGATTGACACAGAAATGGGAAACATGCTCATAGCTATCATCTTGATCATAGCTTCCAAGAGGATAATACTCTGGAATGAATACATGTCAAGGGACAAACCTCGATCATGGCTTCCAAGAGATCTTCACTAGACAGAAGAACAACACACTAGAAGGAACACATGTCGAGGGGTACGATAGGGGTAGGGATATCAGGCTCTAAAATCCCTATCGAAGAGATCACCATGTCAACTATCAGATCTAAGTCAAAATAAGGGAGATATTACTTCTCATTCAGATTTGAATGCATGGGACAGGATGCCACATAATTGACCTGCGGTGGGGTAGATGATGCTGGAATATAAGGATAATTCACGGAATACTGATGGTTGGTATCCAAATTAGGATCAACAAATGAAATCTTATCAATGGTCACAATATTTCTATTGTGAGAGAAACACATTGCTCAAAAGAGGGTGGACACAAAATATTTCATGGCATAAACATAGTCTCTCCTGAGGAGAAAATTAAAGTCCAAGGGATTGTGGACTACCATCACATCCATATAGACCATTTTTCCTCCCAAAGTAACAGGAAATTGAGGAACCATCCCTAAAGGTTGACTAACCCTTATGTTAAAATCCAACATATTCTGATTTACCGACGCAAGATGATGTGAACCGAGAGCTTGCCAAGCATTCGAGGATAGGATGCTAACAGAAGCTCCTTCGTCTATTATAGTGTTAGGAATATTCTCACCATAAACCTGAATAACGATTTGGAAAGGTGCATAACAAGGAATACGAATTTATGTTAGATCATTCCAATCAATGGTAATCGCATTTCTTGGAGGGGGTTTCATTGGAATGGGTGGAATGCCCCCTAGTTTGGACGAATTCGTATTAGAAAGAAATACTTGAGCGACATCTTCACTCTTCGAAGGAGGAGTGGGATCGATTATTTGGGGGACCATATCAACCACTTTGGTTTCACTCTTCAATGGTAGAGTGGGATCGACCACTTGAGTTTCACTCTTCAATGGGAGAGTGGGATTGACCGATGATGGGATCAGATCGACCATTTTGGCTTCACTCTTCAAGGGGAGAGTGGGACTGACCGATGATGGAATCAGATTGACCAATTTATCAACTGGGTCAACTGAGGATGAAACCAAATTGACCACTTGATCAACCAGACTAACCAGGGATGGAACCAAATTGACCAGTTCATCAACTAATGGCAGGCTGGAAGAAGTTGTGGGAGGTTGTGGCCAATTGTTGACAATTTTCTTTAACTGATACAAAGCTTCATCTATGCATGGGAAAAGGTAGGTACGATGCATGTCTTTGCATAACCAGCAAGGATTCTTGATTTTACCTTTCTTTATACCAACCTTATTAATATTCCATGGGTTTTCACCAGCAAGACCTACATCGATTGATGACTTGGATTAAGAAGAAACCTGAGACCACACTTCTACGACCTTGGAAATACCAAGGAAATCCTTGAGAAGGTGATCACCCTTACAAAGCCCACAAAGCAATTTGGGCTTGCAATTCCTCTTTTTAGACTTGAATACACCATAAAAACTCCTAGCATGATGCCCAAAGGCTAGCTGATCACTTCCAACATGTCTTTCATTTGTTGGAATCTTTCCCTCTTTCTTATTTTTCTTCTTCTTAATCTTTTGTTTCTTCTTCTTCTTTTCCACCTAGTTACTAGATGTAGAGATTTCACTAGGTGAAGAGAAAGAAAATGAAGAATACACTATGGGATAAGAAGGCAGATGATCAACATGAGGTTGATGATCCTAGGGTGGAGTGTTTACATATGAATCACTAGGATAATTTGCATTCACTGGAGTGGAAAACAACCAAACCCGTAACCCAATTGAGAGACCAGGAAGAGTTAAAGTTGCGATGTAAGGTGGACCAATGTGTCCTGTAGAAGGAGAAACAAACAGTATCCCCAAAAATGGGATTCCTTTGTTGGTATATCCATGAAATAACACCATATATATAGGATCAACCCTAAGGTCCACTAAGAAAAAAAACAACACGCACTAGAAAATCTAGGAAGCAAACCAAACAAACCAATAACTTCTCATAATGAACTTACTAGTTGGTGATGAAATCCAACATCATGGGAACACGTGAGAAGTGGATGGAATGATTGGGTGGATCAGTTACATTGGAAACCTTTTTAACAAAGTTATACCCTGGTGCTAGCTCCCCAACGGTTTATCCATGGGTTACTCTCCAAGGATCCCGAGTGAGTTTGACTAATGTCTAAGCTAGGTACAAAAAATACTCCCCTTCGTTGTCATCTTGTGTATGGACCTTAAGGATTATGGACACTAGGGTTACCAAATCGTAGTCAGCCTCTAGGTGGGTACAATCAATAGTCGAGATTGAACGTATGGGCAAGATATCAAGTTTGAAATTATTATAAGGACCTTGAATGGATTCGAGATTCATGAAGCATCGAGACCTAATGAGACTAGTGACACTTCAAGAAGAACCCCCAATATACGATCTTTCCACTACGTTTGGTTAAGCCTCAGAGGGGTAATCTCCATTTCTCTCCCACACGAGGCCTTGTGTTTAGCCCCTGTGTGAGAGAAGGGTCTTGACTATGCTTATACAAAATTTGTATTTTCTCTCTCTCTATCACAAGATTATAAGTTGGTTTTGGTTGATTTAGAGAGTGCACCTCACGTCCTATTCCAAATATCTATCATGATCTACTATTGATGTACATGCCCTAAAAATAAAAATTGTTAGATCAATTTTATCAAGCACTTTATTTATGTCTGATTTTATGGTTGTTGGTTTACTCAAGGGTGAGGTAGTGAAACTAATGATTTTTACCCATGGTGGATCCTATTACCAAAGATCTAAAACACATATTTAAGGTAATGTGTGGGATAGGGTGGAGGATAATAGGGCTGGGGTCTAGCCCCCAGCCCCAATCACAACACATATGCATATGAACCCACTCCTTTGTATTGTATGTTGGCATGGGGATATGTGGATCTAGCCCCCGGTTTCGGCATATCTCATATGACTCATACCTATACACTTGTCATGGGAGATAAGGGGTTAGCCCCAGTCGTTTAGGCTAGCCCTCTGACTAGGGGGCGTAATCATGGGCTACACTGTCGGGGGCCAGCTACAACTGATATTTGCACGTGGAGCATAGCCCGAGGGCCATATGGCCACTACATATAACCAGGAGCCAGGAATCCAAGAGGGGGCCAACACACAAGCATTAGCGCTAGGCCACATGGAGCATGCCAATTGACCAAGAGCCAGGGAAAAAATGGGTTGCACCTGTATATTTCCCAAAAGTGGGTTTTTCAACATTGTATTATGATTTTTTTGTGATTTTCTCAGTAATTTTGAGAAATTTTGGCTAATATTGGTGGATATTGGGCCCTTTTTTGAGGCCAAATATTGGGTGAAAGTTGGGATTTTGTTTCCAAATTCAAGCCTATATAAACCAAAGGTTCTTGACACCATGAGAGGAAGTTCATAACAGGTTTATGCTGAAGTATTGTTGAGCCAAAGACATTTTTATGAAGGGAAGCTATTGAGGAGTGCACCTTTGCGGGCCATTTATGGGTCATCGATTTTAGTGTTGTCAGTTTTGTTGGGTTCTTGAGATATGGTAGAACACAAACAGTTCATTTTGTAACCTTTTTCATGCTGTCATAATGTACTTTTAAATCTTCGAACAAAAATAAGAAAGACTCACCCACTGAGACAAAGGCCCGAAGACTTAGGCAATATTTCCGAACTTTGTTATCACTTTGGTGTTTTATGGTTTTTTGTTATTCATGCTTATGTTCAGATATGTATATTATATTGTGGTTGCTATGGTTCCTCTTTAATTCTTCCTCTTTCATTAATTTCCTAAATGGTAAAATAACTCATGCAAAATAACTCAACCATTGTCGTTTAAAAGATCTTTCCGAATCAGTGGTTGATATGGTTTCCTGGTAAGTAGGTCACCCTTATGGAAATGGTTTTTACTATGGTGTCTCCTTGAAGGGTCATTGTACCATGCATGCACATAATTACCACTTTTCACACCTCTTCTCCTATTCTTCCTCATCTTTTGTTTTTTTGGGTTCACTGACCCCAAGAAGGGCTTGTACCTCATTTCATGGGAAGAAGGGGATAAAATCCCAGAGGTGTCGTATTTGGAAAGATTCAAAGGCCATAACTAATCCTTCTACATGCTCTCCCTAAGGTGGTGAGAGCAATGAAATTCTTCTCCCTAAAAATGAACTTTAAAAGAAAAATGAATAAAAAATGTCTCGCTTGATGGAGGAATGTATTGTAATGTCTTTTAATTTCTAGTGCATATGAAACTCAATGTATTATAACTTGATTTCTTGATTCGGAGATAATGTGGTACCCTTCTAGCTTGGCGTCCTAAACTTTGGAGGCGTTTCCATCGCACGTGCCACCTTGGAAGGGAGTTTTAGGGGCTTATGTCCCATCATTTAGTTATTTTTGGTCATTTTGTAGCCTATGTGGGAAAAAAGATAAATTTATTTTCTAATTAAGCATTGTAACTTAGATTTTAACCTAAATTTATGGATTCGATTGTAAAGTGGAAAAACTAGGGCTTGGTTTTTTCTCATATAAATATGAGGCAAGTCATTTGTCACAAATAATAACTCATCACTTGAGAGATATCTCTCTTGGACTGAAATTTGGGCCGCTTCTTTTCTTATGAAAAATGGATGCAACACTTGTCTTATAGTGCAATAAAGGCTAGTGACTTCTCTTGGATGCTTCTTCTTGGAAAAGTGTTTGATTTTATTTGATAAGTAAGGGTTACGCTTGCTAATTCTTGGATTAGGTAAGGAATTTCCGCAATTTTGTGTGTTTCTTGAATTCAGTGTTATTTTGTTAAACCCTAGGAGTATAAGGGCATCAGGGGTGATTTTAAGAACCCCCCTAAATTTATATGTATAATAAATGGGCAAATCCCCATGATACATAGGAAAAATTGAGGGCTATTTTATCAATAATATAAAATGTATATATAATTTTTTGGCAATTTTAGTCAATTATATAATCTTGTAAAATATTGGCGAATATTTCACTGAATTATAAAATCTTGTAAAATATTGGCGAATCTTTCACTGAATTATAAAATCTTGTAAAATATTGGCGAGTGGTGTTGGGTAAACAAATGGACT
>ML783936.1:937563-966425 GCA_009831015.1 Picea engelmannii | reverse complement strand
CCCTCACATCAGGATATATTATGTTATGTTGCAACCCTATACCACATTTTTCACATCTCCCATCCACATGGAGAGCCATATGGGTGCTTGTTTTCTTCAAAGTTAATCTCAGACTAGTCCTTGGAAAGCTATTATGGGACTTTGTCATTCCAAGGAGGTACCAAATATTCAGTATGCAGGATTTCCCCTTCATTGGCTAGTCAATCAACTATTTTATTAGCTCTTTGAAAAATGTGTGAGGGGATAATGAATAGGATTTAATTCAAAAGCATAGAGACCTGGACTAATTTTCCCGTGAGGTGATAGTTTCATGATGTAATTTTTGGATTAGTTCCACATTGTATTTTCTTCAAGAATTGAATGATAAGGAGATAGTATCCCTATAATAAGAGTTAATAAAATCCATGTTTAATTTCTAATTGTATCCCCTAGAGTAAATCTTGAAGCTCAGACACATTGTTAGTTATTTTTCCCAAGTAGGAGGAAAAATAAGAATGATGTCTCTTGCCTCATTATGAAAGATACTATCGGTCCCTGTAGGTCTAGGGTTTCCTTTTGACACATGACAAAATTAAACTTGATGAAGTTGTGACGAGAAAAGGGATATCTTTTGTGTTATAGATAACATAAAAGGAAATAGCCAAGAGGTCCTAGCCTATGCTCTAGCTACCTCTGCCTCTGCACCTACCCTTGTAACCTATGCTACTGGCTTTATTACTGCTACTGGTACCGGTGCTTAAACCACTGTCATTGGTGCTACTTCTCTAGCTACTGGTGTTACTGGTGGATAAGCTAAGTAAACTGGATCATCTTATGGTGGATCTGCGGGGTTCATCAGAATTTATACAATGTTGCAAAAAAGTTTAACATAGAAATACAAGATACTCCAGCAAGTTTTGGAATAATAGTGTTTAAAAAAGTGCAAGTAAATCAATGACAGCTCTTGGAAAATTTCAAACAAGTCCTAATGAGGTGAGGAGATAGTGCACACCAAAAGGAATAAACTTCAATTACCAAATTAAAGCCCTCGCGCGGAACCTTCCAAGTTTCTTCTGCTCTAAACACTGAACAGGCGGCTCCACGGACCACCAAGCTAATAACTATAACAAATTCTAGTTTCTAACTTTCTTCTGCTCTGAACAAGCGGCTCCACCATGGTCCACTAGCATCTCTTGCGGCTTGCCCTCTTTCCAAATTCCGTTCGGGAAATAAACTTGAAAATTCAATATATGTAAATCGGGCCTTGGGGATTTTAGTAGACTCTGTAGTTCTCATGAACGAACCAGACAAGTAACAAAGCTATGATTTTAACCTGATGCCATACAATTTATACCAATTTATACCAGGTGGGAGGGCCAAAATGTAGCTACCCAGTGCCCATACCACAAAATATGGGCGAATTAAACCATAAACCTCGATTTTACCAAATGCCTGGGTGAAGAAGCTATCAAAAATTCCCATACTTCTAGAAATTTGGCTAATGGAAGCTTGTCCTTCCAAATTTTAGGGGCGAAATATAATTTTTTTCCTCTATCTCCCCTAAAAACAAGGGCTAACCCTGTACACAATTTTTCCCCTAAAATAAATTACGGGCTAATGATATAAGTTTTAAAAAATCACTTTAATACAAAAAATTCGCCCAATAAAAAATTGGAAGCCCCTAAATTTCGCCCATGGGCGAAATTTCGCCCCTAAAATCATCTATGAAGGGCATACACCCTCCATCAAGGAAATTTATACTATTTTCATTGAAAGGGCTTAAGGATTACTACAAGGAGTAAGAGGGTTTTCACCCTTGTAGAAAAACCTTGCTAGGGCTTATATTCTTTAAGGAGTAAGAGGGTTTTCACCCTTGTAGAAAAACCTTGCGAGGGATTATATTCTTTAAGGAGTAAGAGGGTTTACACCCCTATAATATCATCAAACCCTAGTTTAACTTTGGTTGTCACCAAGAAAGGACTCCATAACCCACTAGACAAGACACTAGATGAATTGGAGATTGAAAAATCTTACATTGATAAATGTTAAATTTAGTGGTTTGAAACTTCTAATAATAGAGTTTGATTATACATTCTATTGTCCCTCTTCTATTCTAAGGAAATCATAATTAGCCAAGTGATTGAACTTCTATTAGAAAATATTTTCTACATCCATTAGGGCTGATATAATTTCTTATATATTTCATTTTACTTCAAATTTAACCAAGGAAATCATTGTTTGATCATTGGAATTGAAAGTGTTTTTCTTAAGCTTCATTTTGAGCCATTTACTTGTTGATTTCCATGGCTAGATATTGTTGTTGTAGAAAAAATAATATACAACCATAAGGTTTTCATAAATCTTCTCGATAACTTATTTTTACAACCTTCTATTTTCATCTAATTCATTGTGCTAAGAAATGGAACATTATCTCTAAGTTGTATGCTCATTGATCCAATTTCATATGTTGAATTAGTTGATATAATTGCAATTGTTATAACTATCTCATTGTTGATACATTATTGTTGTATGCTACAAATTTTGGGTAGAAAGGGTTATTTTTTATTCCCCTCATGTTCTAGGGCTAAGTTTATCATATTTGGTATTGGTTTTGGCTGTCTAACATTGGTTTTGTAGGTACTCTCCATTGGAAACATTTCCTTGAACAATACTCATCCTCCATCAATTCCTTATAACCTTGCATCGTGACCTATAAGGGTGCTTCATTCTTCTCCTTGGCTTCTCCTTTGTAAATCCCCCTAGGGTCAGCAAGGAAGACTCCCTTGTGTTGGACTTATATTTAACTAAAATGAGGGGGATATCTATTGAGGTGATAGTGATAGGTGTCCCCGGTTGTGTCACACACTTGTGGTTTGGATTGGGATTTTCCATAACTACAAATCGTGCAATAACAAAAGGAATTTACTATTTAGTATTAAGGTAATGGCCATAGATAGGCCCCATAATCTAAATTTTGCAGAATCATTCCTTGAGACATATTATAGAAGCAATAATGAAGAAAATTGTTTGTTATGTGGGGATATGATTAGTTCATTGCTAAGATAAATCAACAAGATTGTAATATGTGGGTAGGAGGAGAATTCCACAACCCTCGGATTGTCCTTCAATTTCATTATAAATTCCTCGCATCTACTCCATATGTTGACATTGTTACTGCAGATCAACAAGAAGTAATCTCCTATTGTGGCAGTCATATTGAGTCTTTGAAGGAAGATTCTCTGGTGACTTGCAAACACATATGGGATAGTGCCACTAATGAAACGAGAAAATGATATTCCTTCAATCCTTTCATTTTTGGCATAACATTGTAGCAAGTAGATAGATATGTCAAGTGTATCAGAAAATGTAGATCCAAGTTGATCAGCCTAAGATTTAAATACCCTTTGATATGGTTTCCTTCACTGAAATATTAGTTTGACTATCGATTGTAACTTGGAGTTAAAACATATTGTTGGCAGGAAATTGAATATAATGCAAGTTACTACCCATCTAGGGGGTAGGGACACTCTGAATACAGTCTTAGTAGCATTCACCAAAAACACTTGTATGGTGATTCTAATTCTGACTGATTCTAGTAGTTTCTTGAGGACACACAACACCTTCAATTGGGGGGAGATGTTGGGCACCAGAAATGCCACCTTTTGTGCTTGTATTTTACCCCTTTTTAACCACCTTTTGAAATCCATTATGACCATTTCCAAGCCTACCATTTTCTATAATGATGTATTTTGTCCAAGGCATTCCTTTCCCACATTTCACGTTGTTTTATTGAATTATTATAGTATGTTGAAGAGAAATAGGCATTTTTTCACTCACTCATGAAAAGTGGTTTGTCAAGATGTTACTTCAGGATGTTATGACATAGTTATGTTGTTGGTGTTGCTATTATTGGCTTCATGAAATGTTTCTACTGCTAGAGTCACAAAGTGCTACTACTCTTGGATTCATGGAGTGTTGTTACTCCTTGCCTCACAAAGTGTTGCCACTCCTAGCATCACAAAGTGACACTTCTCCTATCCTATCACAGTGTTTATACTACTAATATGTCATGGTTTCATTGTCCTTGTATTGTCATAATGCCACCATTTTGAAAACAAATATGATGCAGTTGTTATCCCTTGTTTTTCTACAAATCTAAAGGGAAAAATTGTCTGATCTACAATCATATCTTATTGGTCATAACAAGCACAAAAATATTTCTTGTGGACATATCTAGAGAAATTTGTGGGGAATAAAATAATACTTCTTTTTCGTGGACATATTCGGTTGCAATAAAAGGAAACTGTGTATTATTTTGAGATGGTTGTTGTAACCTGATTCTTGTTTAGTCGATAGTTTGAACATCTTGAGAATCATAGATTCTCAAGACTATTGTTTTTGGATTAGGCAAGCCAAAAAAAGTGTATAAAAACCATCCCCTCTCCATGAGATGCAGAGAAAAAGAAAAACCTATTGGATTTTACTTTTGAGTCGTCACTTTCATTAATCCAATTTAGGTTTTCTAATCTTCAAGCCACGATACATGGGGTTGTTGTTTCTTTAGTTTCTAACTTTATTACACAACACTCTATTCTAGGGAGTTAGGGCCCACTCCTTAGAATAGGTATTGACTTGGTAGTATAAGTAGTTGTTTAAAGTAAATAGTTGGTCAAGTGTGGTATTATTTTATTGATAGTTAAATGTTAATGTTGCATTTCTTATTACTGTTATAATATTTGTTGTAATAGATAATACCTTATCATATTTGTTCTCTCTATAATATTGTTATAATTTCTAATATCTATGTACAACAACAAACAAACATGCAAGAAGCCATGGTCATACAAGAAAACAATCAAAATATCAGTTCTTCCACTTAACCCTTCTTCATTTCACACAACAATTATTATTTAAGAACATGGGAATATAAATGATATTGGGAATATGGTAGGGTTTGTAATGTGTATAAAATGTAATAATGATAGGGAAAGATAATGATACATGTTCTCAAACAATTTATATAAATCATATATGAAAACTTGGCCATCCTTTAATAATTCCTTTATATTTGCCTCATCAAATACCCATCACTACTACCCATCACTATTGATTTTAACCATCAAGTATGCATCAGGGGGAAGAATCATTAATTAAAATGAAAGTGGAAATGGGAGCTAAGAATAACTATGGAAAATGGAAATATGGAGGGGATTCACCCTCATCAAAACTGGAATTTTTAACCATGCCACAACATCATTATGATTATGACCTCAGCATCATATCAACCATTAAAAGTGTTTCCTTTTAATATCAATTTGACAAGGGAAACTTTCAAACTTTATATATTACAGGGGGATAAATGATTCTTGAAGTGATAAATGAATTTGGGATTATGGGAATAATAAATGAAAGGTGAAAATATGAGGGGCTTGGGCCTATAGATATAAAACATATATCCTTTAGCAACCAATGTATCTACAGAATTAATATCCATTGAGAACAAATTATTCATATATTTTTATCAAATTCAACACCCCATCATAATCATGTAACTATAATCAAACTTTGTAGCGAATTAGAGTTCAAGCTGAGGCAATTTCAATCTTTTGTGTGTGCAGAAAAAACTCATAGGTATTGCCAACACTTTTCTCAAACATTATTTTTATTAAAAAAAAACAATTGATCATCACTCTACGTGAAGGAACCATATAAATGTGCCAAATGTACCATATAACAACCACTTCCAAAACAGACTTCACACATTTCCTTCATTCTAACCATTATCGAAACTAAACTGAAACTGCTTGTTATCAGAAAGGAGGATTGGAGAATATTATGATTTCAACACCCAAAACCCATCTATATGTTCAACGATTATAATGAATGTAGAAGCTAGGGTTATGTAAGTAGGATAATCAGACCTTTCCTTTGCAAAGTGATTTGAAACTGACTGCACATATTTCCCTTGAATCGACCCTAACCAGAAACCCAAATATTTGGAAGAGGAGCACGGACGTGAATACAAAGGAGGTTTGACTGGTATGTCAAACTCCAGGTCGAGGGTGTAGCCCAAAAAATATTAGAGTATATAATATTTTGCATCAGGGTGGCGAAATCATTTGTAAGTGAAGTAGCAATGGATCTCAACAACTAATATAATTCAAAGTATGTCGATATAGCAGAGAAATAATGGGGTTCAGTATGAAGGAAATAGTAATAAATATCAAAAGAGTTTTTCACCAAATATGGCATTGAAATATGTCAAAGTAGAACCATAGGACTCATTGTAAAACCTAATAAACCTTTATTTTGAAACAAAAAAATAAATAATAGCAATGTTTTGATACTATCCTTCTCTGTAGGGAAAATAAACTATGAAAGAAAAACCAATATAAAGCAACAAGTTCACTCACCATTTAACAGATCTATAACCAAATTATTACTGCAAACAAAATGTATTTGACGAGATATCTATAGAAACATACCTGTACTAGCTGCTTGAATCCTTTTCCTTAAGAAAAACGAGTTTCAATGCTAGAAAAAATAGAGGGTTAGCGCTCAAACAAAACAAACTTTGCAGAGATCAAGTTTTACAGACCCAACAAAATGAAAATGAGAAAATGTACAAGGTGGTAAACCCAACAAAGAACCCACGCTCATTCATTCAATGCATGAGGTACACGTCACCTTAGAATTTATTTTCCTTTCCACATCACAATTCCACTAATCCACTTAATCCAATAGCATAGCAACATATCATTCCACCTATGAAAAATTTCAAGTGCTTCATCCATACCGTCATCTCTTTGATTCCCTCGAAACAACATCCCATTCAATATGTTGAATAAACCCATATTCATTTCCAAACTTTATGTCACGATGGTATATATTCACCATACCAATTTCTTCATACAAGATCAAATCATATCAACAAACCATACGAAATTAATATGAAGGTTTTGTAATGTGCCACATGCATTGTGTTGAACACTAGGTTATACCTATTTAAACTTTACCATATCCATTTAACATATATATGTAAGGCCCAAAGATAACATACCATATAAAATATTGTATTGTGATGTTTGAATGAGACTTCATGTTGATGTGTTGTGATAAACAAATTTTCAAAGTGGATCCACCATATCTCTTGCAATTATTTGTATATGAGAGATTCAACATATACCAACCCTTCAATAATGAAATAAAACAAAAAACCTTTGTGTAATATAACGTGACATGGAGGATTATTCATTGTTTCTAATAACCATGAAAAACCCTTTTACTTTCTCAACTATCACCTCCAACAATTCATTAATAAAAATGGTTGATGCATCAAATGCCTTAAGAAAATTGATATAGAGTGTAAAAGTTCATTATTTGGAGAAGAAATAAATGTCGATTTATGTTTTAAACTAGGGATCCCCACCTATATTTAAGTATTTATATTTTATAGATAACTAATCATTTGTTTTTAATTAATGCCTTGCAACTATTTGCAGGTAGGTGGTTAGTTGATGATTTTTAGATTCAACAATTGGCGACTCCACAAGGAAGTCAAAGTTCACGTTGGATGGAACTTGAGAATATTTGTTTTTTCTCACTCATATCTCATGAAAGTATTAAATTTTAATCTGTTATTCTCTTACAGAAAATAGCATGGAGGGAAGAATAGGAAAGAAGGAGCGGGAATAGTTATTACTTCGTGAATTAGCAAAATTCATATAGGTTTGGAAATTACTACATAAGTATTATTACGAACCCAAGGAGATTATATGTCTCTTTCTTCTCTTATAGATTTGTGAGATTAGTATAATGTGAAGTTGACATGGCAAACAAATAGCCTTAAAAATAAGCAAAAAAACAAAAGGAAATATTGAAGCAAAATTAATAGTCAAAAATGTTATGAAAAAGAAGGAAACGACTAAAAGTAAAAACAAAAAAAACAAGAAAGATATATACACAAAAGGATATATACATAAGCATTAAAAATAAGTCAATTAAATCAATTTGTCTCAACATAATGCTTTAAATGTGATCCATTCATTGTGAATGGAAACAATCACTCTTCCATATCTTTATGCAAATAAGAGTTGTTACCTATGACAAAGGTGATTTTATATGGACCTAGACACAACTTTTGAAATTTGGTATGATTTCCTTTATTAGCATGAGATGCATCCCAAAGCCATACCTTGTCATCAACTTTGAAAATAGCAGATTTAGATTTCTTATCGAAATACATTTTAATTGTGTGTTTCCTTTTCTTTAAATTTTCTAGAGTATGCTTTCTTTGTTCCTCTAGGGAAAGTAAGGCATTAATTCTTTGGGAAATATTATATGAATTCAATTCTTCATCTTGTAATGATAATTTTTGTGAGGTGATCTCTAGTTCTATAGGCATGATGGCGTCTTGGCAATATGGTAGTTGAAAGGGGTTATGGCCAGTAATAGACTTAGTGGTAGTTATATTTTCCCAAAGAGTGTAAGAAATTAGTGTGTTCCATTGACATGGTTTATCGTCTATTATTATCTTAAGAATTTTGATCATATTTTTATTAGTTGACTCAACTTTCCCATTTCCTTGCGAATAATAGATAAAATAGGTGAAATGTTTCACACCAAATTTGTTAATAAATTGAGTGAATTTCGAGGAAATAAATGTGAGGCCATTATTATAGACAATTTCAAGAGGAAGACCAAAGTGAGAGAAAATGTTTGATTCCAAGAATGATATCACCTACTCATCTTATGCACATTTGAGTGGTACAACTTCGGTACATTTAGTGAAGTAGTGTGTAGTTGTGAGTATAAAAATGTGTCCTAAAACATATGGAGGATTAATGGGACCAATGAAATCTAAACCCCATTTGGAAAAAGTAATATCAGGAAGAACAGGTTGCAAAGGCAAAGAATAAAATTATCCTCTACCAACGAAATTTTGACATTTATCACAAGCCCTTGCAAATTTAAAAGAATATTGAAAAATAAAAGGCCAATAATACCTTGTTCTTAGAATTTTGAAATAAGTAGTCTTTGCTTCAAAATGACCACCAATGTGTAAATTTGAATATGTTGATCCATGTATTTGTTTTAAAATTTTATGGGTTATAGTATGATCAATAGATCGTAATAGAAACCCATCAACATATCTTCAAAATGATGAATTTTCCAAAATGAGATATGTGGAGGCTTCAAGACACAACATCCTTTGTTGATGTGATTCTAAATGAGAAAGACATTTTTGATATTGTAATTAGTAAATTATGTTCTTGTACCAAGGATGTTCAACAAATTCAAGATTTTGATTTTCAATAAACAAGAGTGTTGATAAAGCATTTTAATTTCCTTCAAAAGAATCACTTGGTTCAGGGTGTTGATCCAAGTGAAGTCTTAAGTCACGTCCCTTAATAGTGTTGGAAGTAGTAATTGTCAAATCATGTTCTTGAATCTTTGAAATCCAATGTGTAAGTTTTCCTGAAAGACAAGTACGTGAGAGAAAAAACTTGACAACAGATAAAGGGACTTTTACATGTGTGTGCTTGCCAAGAATGAAGTGGAAAAATTTCTCTATAGCCTTAACAAGAGAATAAGAATGTTTCTCAATACAAGAATACTTGATTTCATCATTGAATAAGATTTAACTCATATAGGATACATGTTGTTCATTATTTTGATCCAATTTTTGCAAAAGGACAACAAAAATTGCTTCTTCTGTAGAGTTCATGTAAATGATAAATTCCTTATTAAAGTCTGGTTTCGCCAAGACCGAAGCTGAAATAATTGACTTTTTAACTCCCACAAAATCATTTTTGACATATTTCGTCCATAAGAAACATTGGTCCTGTTTCAACATATTGTGAATAGGTTTAACCATCACAGCAAAACCAGGAACAAATATTCTAACAAAACCTATTCTACCCATGAAATATTGGATTTCCTTTTTAGAAGTAGGTGTTGGAAGATTTTGGATTGTGGTAACTCTTTCAGGGTCTATGCTGATTCTAGAATTTGACACTATGTGACCAAGGATTATACCTTGAGTAATGCTAAAAGAAGACTTTTTAGGATTTAAAGACATTCCAAATTTTCTACATCGTAAAAAGACTTGCCTAAGATGATCAAAGTGATCTAATCAGTTTTTTTAATAAACAGTTAAATCATCTAGATATACTTCAATAATCTTACCGATGAGATCATAAAAATCTATTTGCATAGCTCTCTGGAAAGTGGCACATGCACTAGATCAACCAAAACGCATGTGTTCGTAAGAAAAAGTTCCCCAACGAGTAATAAATGTGGTTTTATATTTATGAGTCCTCTTGACTCTTATTTGATTATAACCCGAAAAACCATTGAGTAAGAACATCATTTGAGATCCAACAACTTGTGTAAAATTAATTCCATATTAGGAAGGGAAAATAATCCTTAACACTAGCTCTATTTAGTGTGTAGAAATCCACCCACAATTTGATTTCTCCAATTTTATTTCTCACAGGAAAAAGATTAGATACCCATTCTGAATATTTAAGTGGAAAATTGATATGAGCATTCAACAATTTTTCCACTGCCTTTCTGATGATAGGTTCAAGTGTGGGATTAATAGGTCTTTGTGTTTTCCCAACTGATTTTACTTCTTCCTTAATTGGAATATCATGATGGATAATACTAGGATCAAAACCACGAAGATACACATAGGACCAGGCAAAAACATCCTTAAATTCACAGAACAAATCCATAAATTTATCTTTTTCTTCTTCGGAACAATGAGCTCTGAATTTTAAAATTTTTGGTTGTTCAGGAATCCCAATGTTCAAGGGATTTAAATCCCCTGTTTTTCATTTTGACGCCTCTTCCTTCTTATCATCATGGCTGTCAACATCACTTGTCAAAAATGAGTTATCGAGATGATTCAAGCCCTTAGGAAATTTATTGTTTTCAAGAGAAATTATGTCCTTAGGATTATAGATATCATTTTGCAAGAAAGCACAAATGCTTTCATCATCGAGAAAGACCTGCCAAGATTCCAAATTGTTAGGAAGATGAGGTTTGTATAAGGATAAAAATATGCAATCAAGTCTCTGAGGAAGACATTGTCTTGTAGGAGAAGATGTAAAAATAGCTAACCTATCAACAATAAAATTCATATCCCTTTTAATATGAGTGATGTTAAAAGATAAGATATTTTGGATCAATTTCCAAACAACTTAGGTGTATCTCTTCAGTAACTCGTTAGTAGGAGTATTTTTTCTAACTAGATCGACAACAAGTTTTGAATCACAAAAAACAGTAAGATGACCGCAACCTAAATTATAATCATTTTCAATGACTAATAGTAGGGATTCAAATTCAGTTACATTATTTATGCAGGAAAATTCAAGTTTATAGGAAAAATTATGAATTTTACCTACAGGTGAATATAAGACAATGCCTACCCCATTACCTTCATTTGAGCATGCACTATGAAACTACATATGCCACATATTGTCTTCATAATCATAGGGTTGCTCACGAGAAATTTCATCTTCATCATTAAAAATTGAATAAACACTCATATCTTCCTCAATAAAGTTTACATTCAACTGAGGAACCTTTTCAATTTACGGTGAGATTCGTCCTTCCCTTAATACAATTATAGTATTTACATTTATGGGAACAGACAAGTGAGAGCCATCTAAATATAAGTAACCACTCGTTAAATCCTGCCAAAATCTACCCAAAATGATTGAATAATTACTAACAGGAAAATCAATTACTTGTATATTTAAAGTGGTCCTAATTTATGGATGGGTGCAAAGGACTAAAGCTACATCTTTAATCTCACCTATCATAGATTCTTGTTGATTATTATAGGATAACATGCTTCTCGCATTTTCGTTTGTACAAGGAGACCAAGTTCTTCCATAATAATATTAGACATTACATTAGGTCTAGACCCGCCATCTATTAGGCGACAATGAGTTATTCTATCAAAAATATTTACAGAAATGTAAAAACCTGGATTTTTTACATAATTTTTTAAATTAGTTACACATAATATATTTACATGTGAATCTTCTTCATCAAGGTTTTTGGATAAAATAGCTACTAAGTAAGTTTTACCTTCCATGTAGTTTTTTAGATGTTATTGTTGTTCGGGGACATCGAACATGTCCAGAGAGTTGCATCTTCTATTATGTTATCCATTTATCTCAATATGTTATACTTTGATGAACGTAAAGAGGTCAAAACCCCTTGATTTTGTGTTATTCTTTCAACCTGAGAATTTGTACTTGGAGAAGAAGAAGAACTAGGGGAAAAGGTACTTTTAGGATTTCCACCCTTTCCCTTGTCATTATAATATTTACTCTGAGTATTTACTACCATTACATCTTCTTCATGCATGAAATCTAAGGTAGTGATAGTTGCTTCACTTATTTTTCCAAAGATTCTTTCATGTGCCTTTTTCTTAACTTCACAAGTGTTATCTTCATGATTATCATCTCAAAAGTTACACCAATCCCTTGAGATAATATCCTTTGTTTGATTACATGGAAAAGAATTAATAGGATGATTTCTCAAAACAACTTGAGAAGAGGATTCAGCAGGGACTGAATTTGTAGTGATCCCTTTCCTTTCAAAATAAATCATCCAATTTCTCATATATTGAACTAGCTGCAAAATGATTGACAATTCGTTTTGCTTAACAAAATTCTCTTTAAGAAGACATGTTCTTTCCATTTGTTCTTCATACTCCAAACAAATATGGAATACGAACTCTGGGCTTGTCACATTTTTCTCTTCTAACCTATGATGATAAGAATATGGTAAATCATTATAATATTGAATGAAAGCAACTTGATTATGAGGAAGGATGAGTTATGGGATCTGATTGTACAATTTGGTGAATCTAATATTGAAATATGTAATGGTTTCAACATTTGTAAAAACAATGTTATTATAATCCTTTAATAAATATATTGGATTATTGGGCTGCCCATATGTTGATTTAAACCAGTAAATTAATTCATCCCAACTGGAAAAGACCTTTGAAGGAAATTCAAAAAAATCAGCGGCAGCTTTATCTTCTAGAGAGTTAAAAAATAATTGCATACAAGTATCATTATCATTTTCTCCTATATTGTGACATGCATTATAAAATACACTAAAATGTTCTTTAGTAGAAATAGTTTCATTTTATAAACATTTCAGTAAATGATCTTTGAATTTTTTAAGGGAATTAGTAGTTGGATCAAGATCTAGAGGTGAGGACACATAACAGGGTGTAGTTGTGGCATATTCCTCGAACTAGAATAAATCGAACTTCTTGATTACCTTGGAAGGATTAGTGGTAGATTGGACTGGAATTTGATGACTAAATATACTTCCAATCATGGAAGAGGTGGATGCTTATGAAGAATAAGATTGACCAGTCCTAGAAGAAGAACCAAAAGATGTAATTTTGAAGGTGATAGGAAAGAATGATACCGATGAACTAGAAGAATCATAAAAAGATATTCGATGTTTTCCTTGTAAGTGTTCAAGGACAATGTTCCTTCTTCCTATCTTAGAGACAAGATTAATTTCTAGAGATAACCATCCCATTCTTCATGAAAAACGAGAAGAAAAGGACATAAGATAAAAAAATTAATGAGGTTTATTTCTGGCCAACCTTTGTTGAGCCTCCCACTATTCTCTAATTTTGATATCTTGAGAAATAAATTACCAAGATTGATTAAGTTCATCTCATTAGCGGGTTGTTTTCAAAATCATGTTAAATAAGGTAAAAGAAATTTTGGTTTGATCATATAAACCTTGTCCAATGTTAGGTTGACACAAAACATGTATGGTCATGAAAACAAAAAATAATAAGAAAAAGAAAAATAGCCAAAAAGTACATTTAGAGTAATTACAGTAGTAAGACACGAATACTAGAGAAATATTGAAGATTTCCCTAGTATGGTCGCTAAATAAATGTGATGAAAAAGAATATTCTATCTTAATACCAACATTTTCATATTTTGCTTGGATAAAGAAAAATAATCGAGATTATTACCTTGAGTTTATAGCCTCTTTTACAAAATTTTCAATTAATTCTCAAGAAATTATTTCTTGGAATTAATGTTGTCTTTTATAATTTTAGTATGTCAAAATGAAAATAAAACATTCATAACAGAAAAATAATTTGAATTATTTTTTGAATAGAGTTATAATAAAAGATCAGATAAAAGTAACACAGAAAACTCAAATGAGACTCAAAACCATCCAAGATTTTATCTATTCAAATCTGAAATACAACCAACAATGTTCTTCATACCCCAAGGGTAAGGACCATAATGAAACTTAGCAATCAACGATGGCATATTCCATCATACAATTACCACTGGTATCATCTAGTGAAACCAATACTGAAACACAGTTGAAATGATAGGAATAAATGTCACTTCCTTGACTCTGCGCAAAACCATCAATCCGTACTAAAAAATAATCCATAAATCTAACAAGAATCTGTAGACTATCAAAGACAAGTAATCAACCTTGTGAAGTATATCAACAAATTAATACTTCTTGGCTCGCCTTGTTGCCACCTTCAGAGGGATCCTGCTATCAAAAATAATTCCTTATCACTTATGTATTTTAGATATGAATGAATTAGAAAATCAATCCCACTTAAGAAGAAAGAGCATACCTTATCAGAGTTGTTCTTTCTATCACTCTCTCTTTGCTTGTTCCTTGAATTCTTCTTTTATCCTTCTCAAAGTAGTTTGAGAAGTTCAACTTATTTTAGTTATTTCATTAACTAATTTTAGTTAATGGGGACAACTTTATAAAACAATAATAATAATATTTAATGATAAGGATAAATAAATACTAACTAATAGGTGGGGACCCCCTAATTATTCTTCAAATAATTTTCTCCTTGTCCCTCCTTTAAAATAGAGACAATTTAATGCTTCCAAACATCCATTTAAATATCAACATAACCCATATTCGATCAGCCCATGTGAAAACTTTTTAAACTTCCTTGGGACTCCTGAATTATAACATATTTATCAAAATAAATATAGCATTTTGTTGCTTTAGTCCAATACTATCATAATATGTCAAAAATGAAAATATCACCAGTATGTCCCAAAATAAATTGTTGTACAGATAATCAAAATGACAATCAATCAGTCTGATCAAACACACTACTATCCAAAAAATAATCAGAACTATCCTCATCAGTAAAATATCAAAATAAAATTGTAAAACTAGAAGTCATATTTTTTGTGTGAGGTTGTTTGCCTCTTCTCACTTCCCTGTGGTTTTGTTTCTTTCATGAATTCTATTAATTCATCCATTGGTGCCTTAATTTTTGTTGTTGAATATTTTATATGCATATCCTTAAAGGAATTATGTTTACTTTCAAATTGTTGAGACTGGTCATGGGAAGTAACCGAGTGTGAAGAGGTCACTGAAAGATCATAATTGAAAGATTATGCAGGTTGTTTGCCTTTATTAGGCTTAGGTTCTTGGGATAGAGATTTGAGATTCTTTGATGTTTGTTGAGTGAATGGGCATGGAAATCCTCTAAAGTGATATGCAATGCAGACCTTTTAGGTGGAGGGGGTGGAGGTAATGGTAGTGAGACTGTTGGACATCCTTGAACTTGGTTCTGAGATGGGTTAACATGTTCCCAACCATCATTGGTTGGGACTTCAGGCTGTAGAGAGGCATGAGGTAAAACAAAGATACCAGAAAAGCTATTATGAGGTTGATGGAATGGTATTTCATATGGAGAATTGGACTGAAAATCTTGAAATCTCCTCTTCCTGCTAGGTTAAGGAAACAAGTTTCTAAGAGTTGATTGAATTCTTCTGAATCAACGTCAAAGTGGATGGAAAAATAAAGTATTTTGTTACCCAAAAATTCATTAAGTCTCCTCCCTCTTCCTCTATTTCCTTTACCACCACTTCCTTTGCTGAAGAAACTCATTTATAATGTAAATTATAGTTAGAGTATGCATACCATAACTAATAATCATGAAACACTATTTACATAACATAAATTAGAATATATTTGTGCAATAGAAAACAAAGATGCAGGAAGCCATGGTCATACAGGGAAACAATAAAAATATCAATTATTCCACTTAACCCTTCTTCATTTCACACAATGGTTCAATTATTATTTAAGAACATGGGAATATGGTAGGGTTTGTGTAACACACTCGACTCCTAAATACCCTTTCTAGAGGTGGGGAATCAAAACATTTCTCACTCTAATCATCTCAAATCACCTCTCCTTTGGTATTCATTCTCTTCCACTCACCCATAGCTTTCTGACGATTGTTACTGGCTCAAATCCAACCTCTGGTTTGCAAGACGTGGCCTCCCAAATTCATACAGGAATTATTAGTTAGGGACCACATGGTGATCGACGTTCAACATTGAATGACCCTTTTTCCTTAATGCAGGCATACACCCTAAATTCCTAAAATATTTCCATGTGACCTCGTCCATTCAACAATCAACATTCGGCGTTCGACTTTCAACATTCGGCGTTTGACAATCGACATTTGGCATTTGAATGTTCCACATTCGACATTCAGTTTTCTATGTTGAACGCCAGTGTTTGGCATTCAATGTTCTACATTGAACATCAACATTCGGCATTTGGCGTTCTACGTTGAACGTTAGTGTTCAGCATTCAACATTCTACGTTGAACATCAACATTCGACATTTGGAATTCTACATTGAACATCGGTGTTCGACGTTCGATGTTCGACGTTCGATGTTCAACGTTCTATGTTGAAGGTCCCTCTACGATACTGCACCCCAAATTCTCCAAAATCCTGAAGTCTCAAACTCCCGAAGTCTCGGACTCCCAGAGTCCCGATCACATCAACAACCACGTTAGCCAGGTGGGCACGTACCATAGGCTGACATGTGGTGAGGGCCAGAGGTGACACATGTACTCATTAGGGGGTGACACATGTCATGCTCTAATAGGCATAAGTGATCTATAAAACATTCATATCCCACTGACATGTGCCACCTTAGCTATGGGTCCACGTCACCCTGGATGATGTTAGTGAGCCATGTCAACCCCAGAAAAATAACCTTCTAGCATCCCTCATATCTCATGATGGAGATCCATCCATGTAGATCCATAGATCTACAGCGTCCATTATTTCACAAATTCGGCCTTCGAGGGATTTTGGCCATATAAACTTCTCCTTCCTCTTGGAGTAGTGAATGTTGAATTGACCATGGGGTAGAACTAACAATCAAAGAGGGATCCAGGGTGTCCTTGAATCAATGGTTCTCATCACTTCGTCACTTTGGCCTTAGGGGGTTCGATCATGTAGTTCCTAGTTTTCTCCCAGAGTAGGTCAGCGTTGAACTAACCACCATCTAGATCAAATGGTCATGAGTGGTTCCGAATTTCCTTCGGATCAATGACTCTCATTAATTCATGACTCTAACATTCAGGAGTTTAGGTGTGTAGTTTACATCTTCTTCTTGGAGTGTCAAGTCTTTGGACTACAAAGCAACACACGTCCTTAACGATGGACGACTGAGATGGAATCCGGCCTTTGGCACTCCTACAATGTACCCTTTCACCAAAAGGAAAAATCCTCTTGGAGATACTCGATCTGTGGACACATGTCCTAGTTGATGGACAGTAAAAAAGGATTCTCAATGGAGTCCTCAGAATGATGGCTAAGAAGGATCTTGAAGGATCTGAGGATTGATGGTCCACAATACTTCACAATACTCCAAAATTAGGCCTTCGGTAGTTTTGGTGTTACAACACCTATGTCCTCTTGAAGTGGTCAACGTCAGTTGACTACGGCATAGATTCGATGGTGGGAATAATTCATAAACATCCTCAGATATATGCTCCTTTCGAACTAGCACAGGGTTCCCAGTCCCTGGTCATATGGATCCTCTAATGAATCTCGTGTTGTAAGCTCTACTCTTAACTAAAATTTAGTTAGGGTTGTGGGCACAAGCCTATGGTCTCTTAGGCTGCTGGTTTGAAGGAAGCGCCCTCCAAATTCATAGAACTCTAAGTTCTAAAACATGACAAGGTATTGTCAAACCAACCTAGAGGCCCAACTCATTATATTACACTCATTCACATGCAATGGCTTACAAAAGAACATTTATAAATTCTCATTATAAATTAGACGTTGTAAACCTTAGTCACATACGCAGACATTCAATCATGCATTTAAATTCAATTGCATAGGGTTCAAAAGATACTTATCTATTACATGTCGTATCCAGCTAGTCGATTGTGGGTGTTCTCCTTTGCACCCAACCATAGGCTCATAGGAATTCATTCTTAGCAATTTGACCACCCCCCTTCCAAGCCATGATATCACTAGGGAACTATGCAATTTATCAGAGACCTTCTCTCTGTCATAGTATCCCTGCGAGGTTTATTAGATGCTTCCCCAACATCAAGCTTCTAGCCTTCCTCTTTTCTTCTTCATATCCATGTCGCGTGTTCCCCTATGTGCATGCATTCTTGTCTGGTTTCTCTATGTTGTAAAAAATATTGAAATTTTGGCTTTTGGTAACTTAGGAGAGAAAACATTTATAGTGTTTAGCTACTGAAAATGTAGATGTGAGAAAACAACCATTTGTTTGTCACGCACATCACTGAATGTTCTCTACTCGTCATATTCATTCAATTAATTCCGAAATCAGCCCCAAATTCCATAACAGTATAACAGTCACAAGCCAACTCACAAAAAATCCAAAGACAGGGTTCATGTGAGAATCAAAGAAATGTACCATATGTTCGAGAATTGAGTCACAAGGAGAATGAAAGGAAGCACTGGCAGTAGAACGACCGCATACACTGAGCATTAAGCCACATAGAGAAAAATCTCACGATTTCGGGATTTTTATCCATCAGGGATTTGGTCGACGTAGATATTTTAATAACTACAGCCTCGATCCCTGAATTCACTAAAGTATTAAAGGATAAGCTAGGTCAAATAAAGATTAAGAAAGATTAACGTTAATAAATCTCATCGAAATTTCACGATTCGGGATTTCTCACGTCAAGTATTATCGAAGTCCCCACACTTAAATCCATGAAAGCTTAAAGATTAATTTCTAATCGTGATTAATAAAGAGATTAAAACAAATGATTATTGTCTAATTAATCCCATCGCAATTTCGTAATTCGGGATTCCTTGCATGTCATAACTCTTGAGGACATGATACCAAAAACCTGAAGGCCCAAAAGAGTGCAATGTAAAAGCCGAGATCTATTTCAAGAATTTGGCCGACATGGATATTTTAATAACCACTATTTCATTTCCCCGAATTCTGAAAACCTAAAATCGGTACTCCAGTCATATGCAAAATTGCTTTAGAAAAACGCAATTTTCTCAGCCGTGGAGAGTTTTTTTTTCGCGTTTGAATAGTCGATAGACATACACAAATCATAATCTATCCAGTGGTGTATTCAAAATTTCATTTTGATCTAAGTAAGGTAGTCAAAAATCCCCCGCAAGATGAAGTTCGTTTCCAGAAATGTGATGTTTTTTACTGTGTCGAGTCATCATTTTCAAATGAGGATTCTGAGCGACCGAAGTATCATTTTGAGACACGGTTTGAGAATTTTGTGACTAACACATCATAGATCATTAGCCTCTTTCATTTCTCCTACAGGTGTCACATATTGGGAGAATCGAATCCATCTCTGATCCCTAATTTTCGGATTTCATATTTTCCTGTTTTGACACATGTTTGTTAAATGCATATTTGGAGAAAATGAAAAGGGGTCTCAGGGAACTGAGAGAGTTTTTTTCTCAAAATAAACATATGCACAAAATCCTCTTTCATTTTATACACAGATTTCATGATTTTCAATATACAGAGCCATAACCGTAGCCCTAGTTTTCAGCAGTTTGGCCCATTTTCTATGGCAGAAAGTTTCAAGAATTGGTTGTAACTATTGTTATCTTTTAGATTAGGGAGGATTTCAACCTCAATACATATATGAGACATATTTGTAAAAGGGGGAGGAGGGAAAAGAGACAGGAGTAGTACTTCTGGGCTGTAGCTTTCATTTTCAGTTTAATAAAATATTGCAGAAGCATGTTTTATCCATATCAAAGATTCTTATGATGTTGCTTGCAGAGTTTGTCCATTTTCTTAGTTTCAATATCACTCCATATATGTTTTCTTCTCGATTTGTAACTGTTTTGTAATATAATTCATCCTCTATTAGATGCTCTGTTGCAGACTGGTTATACATTGTTTCTTGCAGAGATCAAGGTTCAGAATTCATCCTTTGCTATATGCTCTGTCCCAACCATCTCTTTCCACTGATTTATGCTTGGAATTCACTCATTGCTAAGTGCTCCTTGAATTTTGATATGTTTTATCTTTATTCTGCTTCCATACTTTTTATAAATCCTTCCCTCCGTAATCATCTTCTATCTCGCCTCTGCTCCATGGATTTCCATTGTCGAAACACTCTTATTACTTACTTGATCATTTGACTCCATGCCCAATGGACTACTTTTCGATCAAACCCATCAACCCTAAAAACCTCATAATTTTATGTTATCCACAGATCTACCCACTGTTAAGTTTATTGGACATCATATCGTGACATATATTTGAGAGATCCCTCTCAGGTTAGAAGGGGCGGCTTCTAATCAAAAGTGGCTCGTGGTTATCTCAGAATTTACTTGCACGCAACCCAAATCAAGTTCTGAATGATAACTTATTTTTTCATTTAAAATGTGCTAAGGCTTGGATCTATTACAACCTAAAACCAACTCTTGCGACAACATTTTCTGGCACCGTTGTCGGGGACGGAGGAAAGAAGTTATCTTCCCTAGGATACGACAAAAATTTCAAATCTATTTCTTGATGGTGAACAAGGGATAGGAATTCAATTGGTTGTGATCATTTGCAAGATACTAGATATATAAAATATGCAGAACAGAAATGAAATGCTAGAAATGGCAGAATAACAGTAAAATATCCAGCATAATCTTCACAATACACAAAAGGATATAACAATAGCAATAGAAATAGCACTTTGATTCAGAAAGCAATGTTCACAGGCCTCTTCGAGGGGGCAACCTCCAATTGAGCAGCGCTCTGTTACAATAATATCCAAGATAGGGTTCTCATACCCTCAACCCTTATTTATACTAAATATGTCTATTAAGAGAAGCATCTAGAGGAAGATCCTTCTAGAAGAAGAAGCTTCTGTTAGGTCTCCTTACATCCGCCTTATTCTATTTTATTGAAAGGCCTTATTAATATTGACCTTTATTACATCTGAATACATTGATCTACCTATGTGCGGGTTAGGACCTCAACATGTCCGCCCCCTTAAAAACAACCTTGTCCTCAAGGCTTGAGATGTGGAAACTGCTACAGAATGGCAGTTGGTTCCCAAGTGGCATCTGCTGCAGTCAAATCTTTCCACTGTACTAGCACTTCCTTGATGGTTCTCTAACATAGGCGACGCTCACGCTGGTCCAAAACTGCTTCTGGTTATAGCCAAATGGATCCTTCTTTAGATAACTCTGGAAGGTTGGTTTGAATTTGGCACCTAGTTCCAATCACCTTCTTCAAGCATGAAACATGAAAAACGGGATGTAGCTTCGACTGACTAGGCAGAGCTAACTGATATGCGACTTGTCCCACATGCTTGAGAACTGTGTAAGGGCCATAAAATTTGGGTGCTAGCTTCTGACAATGCTCGGCCTTGAGGGAAGTTTTCTTATATGGTTGCAGTCTCAGAAACACCTGATCCCCTTCTACAAATTGACGTTCAGAGCGACCTTGATTTACTTGCTGCTTCATTCTATTTTGTGCCATGACCAAGTCCTATTTAAGGGTACGGAGGATATCCTCTCGGACTGTAAGTGTTTGGTCAACCACCTGGACCTTCGAGGTACCCGGTAAGTATGAGAGAAATGAAGGTGTCTTATGTCCATATACCTCTTCAAAAGGAGTCATGTGAGTGGTTGTATGGTATGTAGTGTTGTACCACCATTCGGTGAGGGGTAACCATTGAGTCCGTTGGTGTTGTTTTTTAGAGGCAAAGCACCTCAGATATGTTTCCAAACACTTGTTGACAACTTTCGTTTGACCATTCGTTTGGGGATTATAAGATGAGCTAAGATGCAATTGTGTGCCTTGTAGCTTAAACAACTCTTGCCAAAAATTTATTGTGAAAGTTGGGTCTCGATCAGAAACAATAGAGTGCGGCATGCCATGAAGCTTGAAGACCTGGTCCATGAAAATTTGAGCCACCGTGGATGCAGTAAATGGGTGGGGAAGAGCGCAAAAATGAGCATACTTGGAAAGGCGATCCACCACCACCATTATGACTGATTTATTCCCCGATTTGGGTAAGCCTGTAATAAAGTCCATAGAGATATACTTCCAAATAGTAGGGGGAATCGGAAGCGATTGGAGGGTGCCTGGAGATTTGACTATTTCTCCCTTGTTGTGTTGACACACCTCACATTCAGCGACAAACTTACAGATGTCATGTTTCATACCATCCCAGAAAAAAGAACGTTTGACTCGGTCATATGTTTTGGTGAACCCTGAGTGCCCTGTTGTGGTGTAGCATGAAGCTCAGAAAGCACCGTGGATTTGAGCTTGGATTGTTTACTTAAATACAAGCGGCCTTTGTATCGAAGCTCATCTTGGATCCAGGAGTACCCTAGGGGAGTCAGAGCCTTGTTATTTAGTTGTTGGATCAGATGCAAACTTTTGGGATCTTGAATCCATTCATGGCGCCTAGCTTGGAGCCAATCGGGTAAAATGAAGGTGTTGACACTCAGAACTGAAATGGGTTGCAAAAAATCAATCCCGAGGCAACCTCGAACCACTTTGGATTGGGAGCTGCCCCTTCCAACCCGAGAGGGATCTCTCGAACAATGTCACAATAGGAATTTAAGTAGCGTGAAAAGGTGGGAAGATTTATGGATAAAAGATGGCCTTGGATTTGTGGGGTTTGAGGGTTAAACCAGGGAAAAGGTCCATTGGGCATAGAGTCAAATGAAAACTGAAGAAAAGAGATAATAGCAAAGACTAAATAACTTGCAGAAAGTGAGGCAAAGTAGGTCTATCTTTCAGCGCTTTGATAAATCATAATGCAGTAGGGGAAAGAAAAAGGAAAGGTCGACGTAGCAAAGGATACATGTAGAGTTCTGAAAATGCAGATTGGTCTTACATAGCTGATAGCTGGTGCAGAGGAAAGGCAATAAACACTTACAAAAAACCCAAATCCTTTCATTATAGTAGTGGTCGTACTAAAGTATAACGAAGCACATTGGTTAGAGGAAAACAAAATGTAATGCAATCGTAATGGGTTAAGGAAGACATAAAGCTATGGTAAGACAATTTCAGTTGCGAGTAAGGAAACACATAAATGAAGTCCAAACAATTTTAACACATCTGAAAGAGAAGAAAAACATGCTGAAAGAAATCGACCGTGATGAATCTCACAGTCGCAAGCAAAAATCATCTTTATTACTCCAGTCTGGTTTACAAAAACTCAGTCATTACAATGAAACTCTCTTCAAAAGAATTTTTTTCAGTCTTGCGCTCATGCGCGCCCCCCCCTCTTCTCTTTTTTTCCATACATCAGTCTTTTAAACAGAAAAAAATAAAACTTTTGGATTCCAGGAATCTGAACTGGTTCGCCTTCCGTGAACTGTGCGAATGCCAGGTGCGTCTGCCAGCTGCCTCTACCGGCATTTTAAACCGTTACTAATCATCTGATAACTCGTCATTCCTTCCTTGACACTTTGAAGCTGCAGTTTTTCTTTCTAATTTACGGTATCCTTCACTTATGGATAGCATCAATTGTTACTCCACGGCTCCAGAGGCACTGTGTGCTCTCTTACGATCCATTTTCTTCTTTGTTGTTGAATGAAGTAGAAGAACAAGAAATCAACGGTTTGAGTCTTCACTCATTCTTTGTTGTTACTGGGGGCTTGCTATTGAGAAAATGATAGCATCTTCGACCCAGGGTTGATTGTCAATGTCAGACCTGCATTTTTGCTTGCTTCCCAGGAAACAAACTTGCAATCCCTACTCTTCCAGGCTATCAAAGCATTTATGAACTCCATGGCAGCATGACGAGTTGAATCTTTCTGACAACAGCAAGACGAGGTAAATTTTCTAATATTTGTTGGCCCTATGCCTGCTTTTTCCTCAAGCAACAAACCCTAGCTCCGATCGTTCAGACCTTGAGTGGACCTATATGTAGAGAGCTCCACAATCATTGTAACTGGAATGAGCGAACCTGTGTTGAACTCGAGCTTGAATCCCTTCAAATGGATTGAGAGAACCTTGAATACATGTCCCTCGGTCTTATAACTTACAGAGTTGCACAGGCGTGTTCGATAACCAGGTCGGCTCTGATTTTCACAAGAGACATTTTCTCTTCTGAATATTCAATACTCGGTCCGCTTTGAAGCATAGATCTTCCCTTATCTTTCATTTTAGGTCACGGTCTCGATTCCTCACAGGAAATTTTGAGTGTTGTCCAAAGTTTTGCTTGGTAGAGGCGTGGGTTGGGCTTCTTGAAACACGCATACTCTACTCAAAGGAGGACGGTTGGAAACGGGAAAATATTCATGCTATGGCATATATTCCTATAATATTCATAGGAACTGTTGATCGGTTCTGACCTGTCATGATCCCAAATGTCAACTTGAGCACCACCAGTTGCAAACACATAACTATCCCACTGGTAATCTACGGCCCAGAACCAGTAGCTATCGGGAAAAAGCCCGCGAGATGTCATTAACTCGACGCCAACGTTGTCATTTAGCTTTTGCTCTCTAGATGCCAAGAACTCGTTCACTGAAACAGCGTTGCTTCACTTGCCACTATTATGAGGAGTAATGGAACAAACATTGTCGCAAACAGAGGCTCTTTTCTTTTGCTTCAAAACATAAAAGGCTATTACTACAGTAGCAAGAGCCAACACTATTCCTGCGACTGCTATGCCGGCGATTGCAGCCGTGCTCATTTTATTCGATTTTGAATGTTGATAATGGTGTTGACTTTACAGGAAAATATAGGGCCTAAATTCTCTAGGAGACGTATGAATTGGTCGACGAGGGAGCCAAACGGGGATGGCCTTCTAACACAAGACAGGCGTTGTTGTTGTCGCTGTCGTTTCTTTAACCGTTACCTCGTTCAGAACCTGCCTGCCAGCGCCTCCACATTCTGCACCGCCACTGACGCGCAACTGTTGAATGGTAACGCCCCCACTATTCTAATGACATTCATATTCATGATTACTCCAATTTCCCAGTGCATGCACGATTTCTCCAACATGCTCGGGCACACTCCTTGCCAGGAACGGTCATAAGTGCAGTCAGTACGAATATTAGGAACCGGGAAAGGAAGAAACGGAATAAAACGAGTGGCCTCGAGTGCCTCCATCTGATCTTCTTGACTGAGCGATCTGCCTACGATCCATGCACGACTGGTAACTTGTGACGTGGAAGAGGTTATGGCCAAATTCCTGAGACGCAGTTATTTGCCTGTTTCCAACCACTTGGGGGATTGCAAAGTGTATTGAGCGACGAGGTACAATGGTGATGTTATGCGAGTAATTTAATGTTTCGGCCACTTTCACCGGTTTATCCTTTTCCACATGAAGGTTCTCCCAAGGTTCCCCTTGAGGTCTCGCAGCTTTGAAAACAGCAGGACCCTTTTCTGGTTCAAATAAAAGACTTCCAACGAGCTTTACGCCCCTGTCTACATGCATACGATGAGCCATGAACTCCAACAATTGCGTCTGTGTAGTGAGCCTCTCTGGAGAGCCCTCCTTCGATTGTCCATAATGATTTCAGTGGATTCTGATTTAACCAGCATATTTCCACATCGCGGGCCATTTTACCCTACAAAACAAATTCCTCTAGATCTTTGTTCCTTGATATTGGTGCCAGATGTGACGTGCCTTTACTGAATTGAAGAGTATCAATGACATCTTTAGAAACACTAGCAGTCGAGTGATCTGGTCGGAGACATGATGAGAACTTCTTCCAAATGGTTTCCCTTTTCAAATTTTTTATTTTCAACGCAGATAGAATGGGTGTTTTCATTCCCATATTGCACACGCTTCTTCAGATTAAGATAGTCCCCGAAACCCTTTGAGCAGTGATTCAAATCAGCAACGATTTGAAGTTATGGGCAGATCTTACTCACTAATTTCATTTCAGAGATATAATGGATTGAATAAATTCTGAAACATTAGCAAGAAGGGTTGTAGATCATCATGAAAAGAATGATTTAGCCATGCAGTTTAATAGTTAGGAACGGAGATCAAGAAATAACAATATGAGGTGTCGATTTGGCTCTTTGTGGAAATCGTTGGATGGTTTGATATGTCGATATGGAGACTGGAATCATCTAGAGTATGGCACACTCCAAACCCTGATCAATAGATCTTTGATGTTGCAGATTTAAGCCTCGAGAAGATATGTGTTTGGGCAGCAATACTATCAAACCCTCTCAATCGAAAGATCATTAGGACTTACAACCAAGGATGAATTCACCAAACATAAATTCCAATCATCCTCGATACTCAAATACTAAAATTCCAAAGGATGCATTTAGAGGTTGAGAAAATACATAAGACTTACAATTCACCAAAAGAGCCCTTGTCATGTTTCAGATCCATACTGCTAGATTAATCAGACAACATAACAACAACCCAATTAAACAACCCTCTGCCACCATGGAGAAAATCTATCCTTGCCTTTGGGCTTATCAAAACATACCTGGGGCATCTATCAGGATTGTCAAGAACCTTGGTGTGTAGTAGGGATTGCCACTGTGCTATGTTTCCTAAGTCCTTCTTCTCCTCCTCTGTTAATTGAGAGTGATTTTCCAAGCAATTGAAGCATCTCACCAATTGCGCCAGAATATGTAGTAGAAGATGTCGGTTTGTTTGTCAAAATAACAGAGATGTCTCTTCTTCTCCTATTCCATTTACAATCATAATGTAGGTAGTTGTACATCGAACAGAGGTTGCTATTGCCTCCGTCTTGACACGTAGTCCCAGAAGAAGCAAATTTTGAGCACAATGTACAAGGGCTCGGCCAAAAGTTCTAGAAAGCATGCAGCCCCTTATATCATTGCGCAAGAAGGTACGACGAATGTCTTCTTCACTGTGACACTTGGGCAGCACAGTCGATTTTTCTCTCTGTTACAACAGAAGGAAAGAGAAAAAAGGGATCCTTTGTCTTCATATTTCTAGGACAGTGCATCCGCCACGACATTGTCTTTTCCCTTCTTGTAAATGATCTCATAATCATATCCAAAGAGCTTAGTCACCCATTTTTGTTGTTCCTGGGATGAAATGTGTTGTTCTAGAAAGTACTTGAGGCTTTGATGGTCTATCTTAATTTGGAAGCGTTGCCCCAAGAGATATAAACGCTACAACTCAACGGCATGCAGAATCACCAACATTTATTTTTCATAAATGGGTTTGCCCAGATTATTTTCAGACAGTTGCTTGCTAGTGAAGGCCAAAGGTCGACCCTCTTGCATAAGGACAGCGCCGATTCCTTTCCCTGAGGCGTCACATTCCAACACAAAGGTCTTTGTGAAGTTGGGAAGGGCCAGAAATGGAGTGGTGCACATGGTCATCTTCAAGGTTTGAAAAGCTTGAGCAGCTGTTGGAGTCCAAGTGAAAGAGTTATTTTTTAGGAGAGCCGTGAGAGGTGCTGCAATATTTCCATAGTTCTTAACGAACTTGCGATAATACCCTGTGAGGCCCAAAAATCCATGCAAGATTTTGAGAGTCTTTGGGTGCATCCAGTCTTGCATAGCTTCAATATTTTTCGGGTCCACCTTGACGCCATACTTTCCCACCAGATGACCCAAGTATTCTACTTTTGAGGCACCAAAAGCACATTTGGACTGTTTCAGGAGAAGTTGGTGCTAAGAGAGTAGGCGGAGAACTTGATCCACATGAGTAAGATGGTATGTCTAGGTTTTTCTATAGATGAGGATATCATCAAAGAAAACTAAGACAAAATGACGGAGAAAAGCGTGGAAAACATGGTTCATGAGGCTCTAGAAGGTGGAGGGGGCGTTACACAAACCAAAGTTCATGACCAAAAACTCATAGTGGCCCTCATGAGTGCGAAAGGTGGTCTTGGGAATGTCGGCCTCTTTCATACGTATCTGGTGATAGCCCGAGCGAAGATCAAGTTTGGTAAAGAATTGGGCACCACTCAATTCATCCAGGAGGTCATCAATGACAGGAATGGGAAATTTGTCTTTGATGGTTAGTTTGTTGAGAGCACGGAAGTCAGGACACATTCTCCAAGAACCTTATTTCTTCAGTACCATGATGACCGGAGAGGAGTAAGGGATCGTACTAGGACGAATGACGCCGGAAATAAGGATTTCCTGGACCATTTTTTCAATTTTATTTTTTTGTGCAAAGGGGTGGAGATATGGACATATATTGGGGGGAAGGCTTCCTAGGACAAGGGGAATGGAATGATCATGGACACTGCGGGAAGGAGGGAGTCCTTGGGGAGTGTAAAATACCGTTTGATGTTTATAAAGGAGGGCTTGGAGGGCTTGGAGGTCTTGGGGCACTGGTGGGGTCTCTGTGGCTTGTACGACATGGAGTTGGGCAATGACACCAGAATGACCTTTTTTGAGTAGTTTTTCCATGCAATGAGAACTGATGACCTCAGGTGAACCAACAGTGATGCCTTGAAATTTATATTGGTGGCCTTCTTGGTCAAATTGCATGGTTAAGTTCTGAAAATCCATGAGAATGGGACCCAAAGTCCTTAGCCAGTCTGCACCCAACACAATGTCGCAACCGCCCATGTCAATAGCAAACATATGGGATTTTAGGTGGTAGT
>ML783936.1:905033-929170 GCA_009831015.1 Picea engelmannii | reverse complement strand
TTGGAAGGTCCTCCTTCCTTAATGGAAAAACCATTTTCTGCCCATTATGCAAACATGCATTTCCTTGAAAAAATTCCATGCAATGTGCTAACTATGAGCACCTTTGTTTCCATTCATTCCTTGATGGGTCAATGCAGACATATCAGTTCATTAATTCTTTCAACGGTTATAATTATGCAATGTTAGAGTTAAACCCTATCGGATCCTTCTTAAATGCCGACATAATTCAAAACCAGACTCGTAAATCACCCACAAAACCTTATCACTGTATGCGTTCACACAACATTAACATGTGGGTTTCTTACAGGTTCACCCACCAATCGTTCATAGATCGACGGTTCACAGTGATTGTAGAACCCCAATGTTCTTGCTCTTTATCGGAGAGTTCAATCTCCACAATCTGAAAAGTGCTCACCGGATTCTTTTAATCATGGTCGTTGATCATCCACCCCGATGAGATCAATGTTGTTGGTTGATTGTGGACCATGAACTAGCACGTCCGCTAATTCTGCCTTCACACTCTGCAATAATCCTCGACCATCGATCTAATCGAACAGTTGATTTTTGATCTGTTAACTCCAGTGGATATTTAATTCGATCTGACGACTGAGATCATTTTTCCCTCCGATGAACAACTTGCATTCATCTCTTCTGTCAGGTTATCAATTAACCTGATTTGATCAGGGTTTTCTTCTTGAATCTTACCTTACTTGGGTATCCATGGTGTTGAGGAAAAGATATGAAAGGATATTACTCAAGCATTTCCATATCTTACTTGGTTAAATCAAGATAGACGGGAATATCACCCTATGTTTATAGCCATCAAAATTTGTTTCCTAATTCACAAGTATTGATTACAAGTTCTTAGGTTGATCTTTTTTATAAATGAAAGTTTGCTGGAAAATTCATTATTTATGTAATTTTCTGAATATAACAGATGTTGAAATAAATATAGAGACAGAATTAAAAACATCGAGTCAATAATCAAAACAGATGAGACATAAAGCAATTTTTTATTCCATTCCAATTTATCAAAAGAATCGTTCTCTTTACAAAATTCCCTGAGGAAGTTTGGACCAAAGTCAATCTTAGATGTCCCCGATGAAAACCATACAAAAGGACTTCTGACAAAAAGTAAACAACTAAACTTTAAAATATGGATCATCTTGACACAGATTGCTTCCCACTCGACTCTGCACAATAGCCTTTATCAGTCATGAAATTTAATTCACAAACAGACAAGTCTACACAGACTATCAAAGATAGATCAACACCTATAAAAAACAAGTGTTTGAATGATGTAATTCATCTTTGAATCTTGTTGTCTACAATAGTACCCTTCTATCATAAAAGAGAATTAGGCTTGCAATGAATTAAAGACTGAATGAAAACTAAATTATCTCAATAAAACCCAAAGAGTAGACCTTAGTATGCTTCTCCTTCTATTCTCCTTTTGTTCCTCCTTTTCCTTTTGCCTTTAATCAATTAGAATTAGTTGAAGTAGTTGAACTAATTCTTTAGTTAAGTTAACTAAAACTCAACCAACTTTTTAGTTAAGGGGGAAAAGTAATAAAATCATAATAAGGTTTTTTGATAAATAATAACTAGTAGGTGGGACCCCTTGTGACTCCCTTTAGTTCTTTAACAAAAATAACATAACTAGTTAATCAATCAAAACATCCCTCCTTGTGAATCCCATCATCACTCACATAATTTGACAATTTATATCAATGATAATTGAAATTATTTCCAAAAATATATTATCCATATATCCAAAAAATAATGTGTTGTCCAAAATTTCAGAAGTCAACTGTTCTCAACAATCAATAAATAAAAACACTTAACACCCATATTTTCCACTCTGGGAGGCAATCTTTCCCTTATTGTTGTTTTCACCCTTTGATCTCTCTGAATTTTCCTTAGGTTGCATGGAACCTTTAGGCCTAATCTCATTGATCACATGAGAGAAATCATCTCTCAAATGCATGCGGGAGGACACAGATTTGGTAGAGTCATTTGAGGGTGAGGAGGGGGAATAAATGACTTTTCCTTTGTCAGGAGCATGGTGGACCTCGGTTTTTAACATTTTTCTTGCATGGGAAGACTGTGTTGGTGAGTGGACAGGGGCAGCTTGGACAATTTGATTAACAGGTGGAGGAGCAGGTAGAGACAAGCTAGGCCAACCGTGATGTTGGGAGACTGTTGGGTGGACAATCTCTTCCCATTCATCGTTTTCAAGGACTTCAGGTTGCAGTGAGACATGAGAGGGCACTGGGATACCAGGGACATGTGGGTCTTGGAAGGGAGGCCTTTCTTGCCTAGGTTGGACCACTCCTTTCCCAATCCAGTTAAAAAATCCATCTTGAAAAAGCTGGCCCAACTCTTGCGAGTCTTCATCAAAATTTATAGATAACCTTGGCCTTCTAGGGCCCCTGTTCCAATTTCCTCTTCCTCTGTCACCCCTGCCATGGATACCTCTACTGAAAAAGCTCATTCCTATATGCAGTATTGATTAGAAAATAGTTTCTTCAACAACCATACATGACATCTCTTTTAAATATGAAACAAAGTTTGGCTCAGCAACACATCAGACTCATGCAATCTAATCCATACAAATCATTTAATTCGTGTTAATGAGCAGGGGGTGAATAAGGGTTTTGGGATATGTGACGGATTGTATTGAGAGAAAATTATTAAAATGAGGGGGGATAGATCATGATTACTGCTCACAAATCATCAAACAATCAATTGTATCGTAATCAAAAGAATATATCACTGTAATTTATCCCTATGTGATCCTTTAACTGTCATAATACAAAACTTATCTTAACTATAATTTAATTTTAAGAACAAGGAGTAGATAGTGAATATGGGAAGGCGAGGGAACTTGTAATGTGAGAAAAGTGAAATAATGGTAGGGAAAATAACGAATATTGTTCGTAAAATCAATTAAGTAATCCATAAAAACAACTATGTATTCAATACAAAATATTCCATCACCAATTAAACAATTACTGTGTGTCAAAATTGCTCATTGTCCCACATTCAATTTCCTCCAAAATTTCTCAATTAACATAGTCTATAATCATACTCAGAATCACTATGCCTTTCAACAATCCTGTTAAGAGAATACTTGTTTCCTTTCATTTCCTTTCCTTTTATTTTATTTAAAACAAAATGAAAAGAAACACACAACCATGTTGCTTCATCTTTGTCCAGCATATATTACTATAAAATATCAACCACTACCCATAATTCGCAATTTCCCAAATCAAACATAGACACATGTCTTTTCCCAAATTGAACATACTTTTTAAAACTTGTCCGATTTCATTCTTTTGATAATATTAACCAATAAAACTTGCAATGAAACCATAATAAAAAACCCTAGCTTCATTACTGATGGTGCAATTAAATAAAACAATGCACGATGTCTCCATAATCCATACACAGTAAACAACAAAGTCACAGTCATCACTTTCCCTAACTTGCAATGATCCCGATCGGGGATAATAAAACACACAATAGCCACCAACTAACAATTGAAAGCATGTTGAAAGAATACAACAATTGAAATCATAACGAGAAGAGACAGCCATTGATTTTGCATTATCATTGATTCCCAATCAACCAAATTAATCAATAAAAATGAACTAGGTTTCGACAGAACTGTCATAACAAAAGGAGGCATCCCCTTGACTGTATACCAATTATCATCCCCAATTACAACTTTCCAACAACTCAATCAAAAAGAGATAACATAATACTCAAAGAATTTGTCATAACCACTCAACCAATCTATGACAGTCAACAAGATACCCGACAAGAGTGTGAACTGTTGGGGTTATCAAAATAGGGCTCTGTAACAATGAATATGAGGAGTAATCAAGATTTTTCTCGGGCATCAAAGAAAAAAGACACTCGAGGTCAAACATATCAACAATAGGAAGAGACCCTTCGAAACAAGCACGGTTGAACCATGGGTTTTTTTATAGCTCTCAGTTTGTGTAATAGTGTAACAGTTCAACACCGAGTAGGGTAGGCAACGATGCAGAGGAGAAACAATTTTCCCACTAGACAGTAACAATTACCAAGAACACACAGAAGCATAACCCTCGCTCCTTTCTCAAGAGTCGAACCAATTTATAACAATGTCGGTGGGAATGCAGACCAGAGGTATCACCAACAACCATAAATCATACATCTTGGCATAATGGCCATCCTATAACCAACTTATGAGGTACGTTGACACCAATGCCACAAAATAATCCCAGGACTAGGTGGATAACCCACAACCATGGATCTAGAAGATACACAACAACCAAAAGGTACTTCGAAAGCATATATAGTAACCCCATAGTGTAATGTCCCCAAGGCCAAGCCCTGTTGTAAATCATGTCTATGAAGTATAAATATTGTTTATGAACTTTAATTCAAGTTTATAAGGCTGGTGAGCCAATTTATATAAGCTAGTGGGCTTATGTGTTATTATGTCAGGGAGCCTAAGTGTTGAAGGCCAGGAACCTGATTTTTGTACATGTAATTATGCACAGTATTAATACAAAACATCTATGCGTGCGGACTGACCACGATGAATGAGTGATGGGGGACTAAGATTCCACAAAACCTGGGTAAGGGATTGGGGGATGGAAGGTTGGAAAGAGAGGCTAAGTGTGGAACCTAGGGGCTTAAGTCCTTGGGAATAATATTTTAATATTATCCCAAAAGCCATGTGAAATCTATGTTTTGTCCTAAGTTTTTGGGGAGGGATGCATGCAGCTTCATGGGCGACATGTGTCGACCCAGGTGCATGTGATTTAACCCAGGAAATGAGTCATGTTGGGGGTTCTCCTTCCATTTTCCATCGACTGCTGCGTAGGAGTGGGGGGGCATTTCTCCAACCATCACATGAATCCGAGGTTTGACCTTCCAATTCCTCCATCCTCAATCTATACACATTTCACCTCTGTGATTGAACCTATGTACACCTTACGCATCTCTGAAATCAGAGAGAGCTGCACCATTCTTTAGTGCTGATCATTTTCATTTCAGGTGTCCATACCGATTTTCCCAATTGACTGTTGTGTCCACGCAGTGCTGGACTGAGTGTGGCTTGCTGGACAGTGTGAGGGAGGTGATTGTTGTTGAAGAGGCAGGTTACCCAATCTGTGAGCGACTCTCTCCAGATGAGAGAGTGTGCGGAGGAAGTGAGAACTCCTGGAAGGAGTCCTGTAGCTGCCACAGAGCTCAGAGACTTCCAGTCCAGTCTGTTGTTGAAGCCCAAGCAAAGGGAGGTTAGCAGCTGATGGACTGTCTTGGTGACATTGAAGGTGTATACTCTTAGGGTGGGATAGACATGTGGGGAATGAGATTCTGTGGGTAGTGGGCATAAGTGGATCTTGGGAGATAATCCTTCTCCTGTGACTGTGTGTCTTCCTGTATTCCCTGCCTAGCCTAAGAATCCCTACCTGGTGGAGCTTAGTCCCAGCACGGGGGTGACTTACTGTTGAGAGTGATGAGCAGTGAGGTATAAGGTTGGGAGGTTCATGGGAGGTCTACATGGAGTTGGTGAATTACATCCAGTTTAAAAGATAAGTATATACACGCGTATAATTTCAATTAAATATGCATGTATGTGATTCTAGCAATGTTTACATGTATTCCGTTGTATTCGTGAATTATTGTTAATGTCGTGGATTATGTATGCTAACGGTATTAATGTGTTTATGCCATGTTTAACTGTAACTAAGAAATTGTATTTCATAAGAATGCATAATATGTTACAGTAGTGTTTTTCCACGTAGTAATGTTGGTCTTACCATGGGGTTGATGGTCGGGAACGTTACACATAGCAACCCGAATACAACCAGACATGGTTACCATAACTATGAGGAAGCGGCCAACAAGGCTAAACAAAGAAAAACCCTCCAACCAAATATCCATAACTACTTAAAACAACAGAGATCCATCACATTTTTCACCACACAAAATAGCCAATGAGTGCATAACTTCAACCAACCAATTCTTTCATTTGCAAAATGAATAACCACAAAGTCACATTGCAAAGAGAAGACCCATGCGTTTACATGATTGCCAATCTTAGGAAAACATAAACCAACACATTAATGAGACATTGTTTGTTTCATACACGGAGCGAAATTCATGGATGGACGAAAAGAACCATACCTGTAACCAATAGCTTTAAGAAGGGAGAGTTGATCGAGCAGTTCCTTCCACGCTTGAATCTCGGAGCTTAACCACCAACAAAACCAAATGAAACAATAACCATGCTAGGGTGACGGCCCGATGGGAGAAGTATGGAGTGAAGTCAATTTATTTCACATCACTTCCATCTTCCTTTACATTCAATTTTGAAGTACACGATAGCCAGCGATCACCAATACCATTAACCATGCCATTAATTCCAACCATTGAAACTTGCGATCATATTGCTTGCAAATTGCGCCACCCAAAATCCATATTAACCATTGCCAAAAACCATACCATATATCAAATGTGCCCAATATAACTCAAATACAATTCATATATCCACTAACCATTGCTAGTTAGGACTAACACTAATTTATTTTCATTTCATTTGCATATAACTTCTTAACATAGCATAGTATAGTCCCTTTCTTTTGGAATTTTTTGTTATAAGTCTCTTTCCATTTCTTTTGTTTTATGTTGTTACTAACATATGTCTTATGCAAGTGTAGCCAGGTAATAATCATGGTGATATAATCAAATTTAACAACTATAGTATATGCCACTCATAACATAGAATTAGAGCTTACTTAGAATAAGGGAACATCACATAAAATGTACTATCCACCTGCCATTATGTCAAAAACAAAACCAAGACTACATCATCAACCATTTAAGACCTTGTAAGTAGTGTCAAAATAGCAGCATGAAAAGTGTGATATGACTATCTCCGAGCCTCAAGTATACAAGGGGATCCCACCTACTAGTATTATATCTTATTAGCATAGTTTAAATAATAGGATTTATCAATACTTTGAGGGAGAAATTCCTCGTTACAATTTTTATCGTCAACAAACTGGAAACTCCATAGGTAAATTTGTTTCCAACATATTAAGAAATCAGAATATATGGTTTCGTAGACCAAGAAGATATAACTAGAATGATCATGCAACAGGGGGAAGTGAGCGGATTTAATGGAAAAATGAAAGGGAATTTGGGAATAACTCATGAAAAATGTTAAGTATGAGGGGGTGTATCCCTGTATGCATAATCATTCAACCAAAATTTGTTCTTGACTTCAAGGAGGAAACATTTATGGTCTTTCTCTTTTAACTCTCAAATGGATGAAGAAATGGAAAGAAGAAGCGAGAAGTAACCAATTTCTTCATAAGACAACAATGAAAGTAGATAACAAATTCAATTATGCTTTCAGAGGGAACATCATAACAATTGTGTAAGCTAGATTTTTATTGACTAACAATACCTTGCAGAAGTGTCACTGTGGTAGAACGGATCCAACATCTTATTCTTGACCAAAATTAAACTAAGAAGATGAAAAGAAATAAAAGTCATGACAGAAATGGAATTGCAAAATGTTAAAACAGCAGAAATAAAATGACTGAATTGAAAAAAGCAGAAGGAAAACTATTAAATAAAAGAAGAATTTAAACTATTGTAAAAGAAGAAATGAAAAGTAGCGGTGAAAAAGAAAACAGAGCTAGACTACTAATATACAAAAAATCCAAACAGCTTTAAAACTTTTCAAGTTGGTTCCACGTAATGTTTTTAGTGAGAACTGTTAGTGTTGTAGGAAAACAATATCTCCTGTAAATCTTTTAGAATGTAAGAATTTGTACCCATAACAAAATTGATCTTGAAAGGATGCAGTCATAATTCTTGAAACTTCAATACAATTGATATCCCTTTAAAGTATACGATTATATCATCTAGATAGATATGAATAATCCTGTCAATCAAATCGCCAAAATCTATTTTCATAGGTCATTTAAAAGTGGAACCTGCATTATACAATCCAGAAGGCATACATTCATAATTCAAGGTTCCCCAATGAGTAATAAAGGTAGTTTTAAATTTATCTTCTCTTTTTACCTTGATTTGATTGTAACCAAAAAACCCATCAAGTAAGGACATCATCTGTGACCCTGCAACTTGCTGCAAAATCATTTCCATGTTAGGGAGAAGAAAATGATCTTTTATACTAGCCCAATTTAATGCAAGAAAAATCAACGCGTAATATAATATAATGGGTTTCTTTCCGATCAAGAACTAAATTGGAAACCCATTCAGAATACTTGACCAGAAAGGTGATTCCATCTTTTAAGAGTTTTTCCAACTCCTTACGAATAGTTGCTTCCAATGCAGTGTTGATAAGTCTTTGTTTTTTCCTAACTGGTTTTATGCCTTCCTCGATGGGAATGGCATGTTGTATAGGAGCGAGATCAAAACCACGAAGATCCTCATAAGACCAAGAAAAAACATCTTGAAATTCGCCAAGAATCTTGGAAAACTTCATTTTCTCTTCATCAGAACATTGGGCACCTATTTTAATATTCTTTGGAATGGGTGTCCCAATGTTCAAGGAGATGGTTTCACCCAACTTCCTTTTTGACTCCTCTTCTTTATGTTTCTTTTTATTGCCTACATCACTCGATGAAAATGAACTCTCTAGAGGAGTCAAGACGTTAGGGATCTTGTTATATTCCATGGATATAATTTCCTTGGGCTTATAAGGTTCATTTTGAATGAAATCACATATGATTTCATCGCTAGGGAAGACCTGCCATGATTCTGTATTGTCAGGGATATGTGGACGATATAGATATTGAAAAGTATAATCAGGTCTATGTGGCAAAAGTTGTCGATTAGGAGAGGTTGCAAAAAAAACTAACTGATCATCCATTGAGTTCAATTCCCTCTTAACATGAGTAATGTTGAAAGATAATAGGTTCGAGATAAGTTCCCAAACAGTTTGGGTGTATCGTTTCATCAACTTGTTACTAGGAGAGTATACCTTATGTACAAGGTTTACAACAATCTCGTAATCTCCAAAAACTGTAAGGTGACCACAACCTAGATTATAGGTGTTTTCAATGCCTAATAATAAAGCTTCAAATTTAGTGACATTGTTTGTGCAAGCAAACTCCAACCTATAAGAAAATTTATGAAATATACCTACAGGAGAGTACAAGATAATGCCAGCTCTGTTACCTTCATTAGAGCATGAACCATCAAAGTGCATGTGCCACATACCATCGTCTAAATCGATTTGTTCCAAGGGAATGTTATACTCCTCGGAAAAGATGAAATACACCCTTAGGTCCTCTTAGACATAATTCACATTAGGTTGTGGGACACTCTCTATGTAAGGTGATATCCTTCCCTCTCTAAGGACTATGATGTTTTTCAATGCACGAAGAAGAAGGGGGGTGCAGAAGAGGATGAAGATCTAGGGGTGAGAGGGGAGACTTTTCCCTTTCACTCATACGTTATCATAAGATTATTCATGTCTTGTAATATCTGTAAAAGGGTGTTGGCATAGGCTCAGACCTAGGGTTCAATGCTTCAACAACGCACCAAAAAAACCCTAACTACCGGCCCTTTTAGCAACACCTGCAAAACAGGCGAAGTCTCACCTGAGGTAGAGGCAGGGGGGGTTACAAGACTCAAGTGTATGTAACCGAGATGGGACACGGATATATGATTATAATGTTTTTACAGAGTACTTAGGAACAACATGCATCAACCTATTAGTCTTACTTACATCGCAGATCAAACCCTAAGTATAGATCGACGCAGTAACAATGACAACATATACATCTCACTTAGCATCATAAGTTAGATCTATAACATTCAATATAAATAAATCCCTAAGAATTCATATATCTATCTATCATAAGCAACAAACAATGCACTAAGAAGATCCACATAATAAACATCATAGCATAAACAAAACCATCAACACGTGATATACGTGGTTCACCCCAGTGTGGGGCTACGTCCACCAACTGCTTCTTCTTCTTTATTAGGTTTCAATATCTTACATTCGTCTGCTCCTTTGCACTAAGCCACAGAGCCAAGCTTCGCACCGAACATGTGATATGCGCACTAGGCACCAGATCCACCTTCCCAAAATCAGGTCAAGACACAGATCCAACTCCTCTATCAAGAACAGAGCTTTGCATACATGTTTTTTTTCACAAAGCAACTCAGAACTACTCGCCTCTTTCACTTATCCAATTACCTCCCTTCACTACAATACATTATTAGTTATTTATAATTTTACATTCACTTACAAAAGGGCTTAATCATGGGAAAACCCATGGGACGACATCCCATAAATCCTAATACAAAAACCCTAATGAACCTCTTTCTGGGCCCATATAGCCCGCAAAACAGGTGAGATCCCGCGATCTCAGCTCCGCCTGGGCACTCCATCTTCGACCAGCCTGTCAAAGTCTAAAAAGTGGTCAAAGATTACCAATGTTGTTAAGCCCTAAATAGTGGCTCATTACCCCTTAATTGGGGCATATTACATTAGTAATGTTATTTATGTCAACTTTATTGCATTAGTTGTAATTATGCCTCCTAGTCTCCTATATATACCAAGGAGACATTTTCATTTGGAATCATCTTGGAATTGGACATTTATGTGGGAATAAGGAGGTTTCCCCCTCAAAGAGGCTTATTACCTGAATTTATCTCTTTTTCAAGGCATTGAGTACTTATTCTGAGGTTTTTCTATGCTATAGTGATATTTGGTTCTTAACATATGGTATCAGAGCTCAAGGTCTTGGGGTTTCACTGCTACATCCGAGACACCTTGGAATTTTATCTATAACTTTTTTTATACAATGTTAAAGAAGGAATGACTTGGAGGATATTTATCATACGGATCAAGGTACATTGGGTTAAAAATTCGGCTCCTGAGGCCTTATACTTTCGTAGATAGAACCTTTATAAGATAGAATTTTGGAATCATCCTGAATTGAGTCATTGCGTAATGTTCGCTATAAAAAAATTTCTATAACATTTCAGACCATGAACTCTAGAGGATATTCACATAAATTAGTAAGGTACCTATGGTAACAATATAAGCTTTTGGGTCATCTTACATTTGTAGATACACCCTGTGGAAGATAGGGTATCTGACTAGTTCTATTGACTAGCCTCAAGAAGGTGTTCCAAGTAAAACAATCATAAATTCTTCCTAGAGTATCAAAATTGAGTGATACTAGTTGCATTTGATAGTGGACAGACCGTAGTAGTTTTGGTATGAGTTTCAAAATTTTATATCAATTATTTTGTTTGGGGAACGCTATACAAGTAAGATATCCTGGAAAGGCCAAAAATCAGCAAGTTGTGGGGAAGTCACCATAAGTTCCACTTGGCACATCCAATTTTGATCAGACCTGTGGCATTGCAGAGAATAAATATTAGAGAGATACAAAAAATACAATTTCATACTCAGAAGGGCCGAAATTTTGGAGATACAATAAAAGGAAGATTGTCTAGCAAAACCACCTCAAAATCAAGGTTTAAAGTGATACTTGGCCAACATGCCACCAAAAAGGGGAATTTCTACACCAAATAAACCTCCAAAAAATCCTACTTGGACTCTTGATGAAGGTGAAGAAATGCGTAGGGACGTATGTGATTTACAAAAGAAGACAGTAACAAAAGATGAACTACAAGAGATGATGGATTCAATGGAAGCTAAGTTGGAGTCAATAAATACTAAGATGGATGGTTTAAAAGGGGAGATCATGGAAGGATTGAAAAAATTCCTAATAGAGAGGACACCTAAAAGTGAAAATGTATCCCGTCAAATTCATGATGAGGACACAAGGAAGGTTAATCAAGAATGGAGAAACTCCAACTTTGGGTTGAATACCAACCACGTTCCTAAGATCGATATGAGGAAGTTTGATGGCAAGGACCCAATCACATGGATACTTCAGATGGTGCGATTCTTTGCTCTACATAATGTTCCACATACACAAAAGGTACGGATTTCTTCTTTATATTTAGAACCCAATCAATTTGTATGGTATCGATGGCTTTGTTCTCATAAATCACTCATCACTTGGAAAATTTTCACGGAAGAAATGATAGCACACTATGAGGATACAAGGAGCAATACCTTCTTTAGCCAATTGATAAATCTCAAGAAAAAGGGTTTAGTTACAGAGCACATTGAGAACTTCCAAAGATTGAATATAAAGGTAACAGATATTCCAGATGAGCACTTGATTGATGTATTCATGGGAACTTTAAAGGATAACATTCAACATGAGGTTCGCCTTTGGGAACCCAAATCATTGGAGAATGCATTTAGGGTGGAAAGAAATGTTGAAAGTAAAAATATGGCTATGGCTACTAGAAGGACCAATCCTAACATATATAGAGAGAATAATACTCCTTCTAAAACACATCAACCTACAAGGTTGACACCTCAACAATTGGAGGAAAGAAAAGAAAAAGGTTTATGCTTTAATTGTGACAGCAAGTACAGTAAGGGACATAAGTGTGGTCAGACAAAATTATTGTACATAGATTGTGAAGAGGAAGAATAACAAGAACAAGAACAACAACCATCTCAAGATGAAAACGTAGAAGCAATTTTGTCTGAAGAGTTGACTCCCATGATATCATGTAATTCATTGGTGGGAATTAGCACTCCTCAAACCCTCAATATCGAAGGATATATCAAAAAGAAAAAGGTAATAGTCCTAATTGATTCTGGCAGTACTCATAATTGTATTCACTATAAATTAGCCAAAGATATCAATTGCTTTGTATATCCAGTGCCAGAGTTTCAAGTAATGATTGCAGATGGAGGAACTATTAATTTCTTAGGAAAATGCAATAAGATCAATCTTACTATGGGAGAACATGTAATGAATATTCCAATGATTTCTATACCCATGGGTGGTGTTGATGTTGTACTAGGAATCCAATGCTTACAATCATTAGGAATAGTGGCTTTTAATTTTCAAGAACTTTTCATGAAATTTTCATTGGAAGGAAAAGAAATTGAGTTAAAAGGTATCACACGGAAACCCGGTAAGGTGATAAGCTCTAATGGCATGAAAAAATTATTGAAAAAGGGGCATCAAGGTGTTATTGCACAACTATTCTCACTAGATTTTCAAACATCTAAGCCATATATTCCTCTATATCTAGAAGGGATCATTGATAAGCATTCCAAAGTATTTGAAGATATTCCCAAAGGTCTTCCACCCACTCGAAATCATGATCATGATATTCACCTAATTCCTGGGAGTGTTCCTCCTAACATCAGGCCATACATATACCCTTATGCCGAGAAGAGTGAAATTGAGTGCATGGTTGAATAAATGTTATAGTTTGGCATTATTAGTCCTAGCCAAAGTTCTTACTCTGCACCGGTGGTAATGGTATTCAAGAAAGATGGCTCATGGTGTATGTGTCCAAATTATAGAGAGCTCAACAAGATCAATATTAAATACAAGTTTCCCATTCTCGTCATTGATGAATTGTTAGATGAACTACATGGAGCAATCTATTTCAAAAAGTTGGATCTTCATCCAGGGTATCATCATATTAGAATGAAGGAAGAAGATATCCCAAAAACAACATTTTGAACTCATGAAGGACATTATGAATTCTTGTTCATGCCTTTTGGCCTTACAAATGCACCTTCCACATTCCAAGGGTTGATGAATTCCATTTTCAAGACCTACCTTCAGAAATTTGTGTTAGTATTTTTTGATGATATACTAATCTATACCAAGTCTTGGGAGGATCATGTGTGACATGTTGACAAGGTGATACAACTACTAAAGGAGCAACAACTATATGCCAAACCATACAAATGTTCCTTTGGAGTGAAGGAGGTGCAGTATTTGGGTCATATTGTATCTCATGAAGGTGTCAAGGTAGACCCTAACAAGATTAAGGCCATGATGGACTGGTCGATTCCCAAAACATTGAATAATCTTAGAGGATTTTTGGGTTTGACAAGTTACTACAACAAGTTTATTTGGCACTATGGAAGAACAACAACACCTTTGACGAGACTAACTAAGAAGGATTCATTTTCCTGGACTACAGAGACAACTAAATATTTTGAACAACTTAAAGAGGTGATGTGCAAAGCTCCTATCTTGACCACTCTAGACTTCACAAAGACCTTTATTGTGGAATGTGATGCCTCGGGAAATGGAATCGGTGTTGTCCTAATGCAAGAAGGAAGGCCCCTGTCTTTTGAAATTCGACCACTCAAGGGAAAGGACTTACACAAACCCATTTATGAGAAGGAAATGATAGCAATACTACATGCACTGAAGAAATGGTGTCCTTACCTAATAGTTAGGCACTTCAAGGTAAAAAAAGATCATGATAGTCTTAAATACTTCTTGGAACAAAGACTATCTTCAGAAGAACAACAAAAATGGGTAACCAAGATATTGGGTTATGATTTTGAAATCGTCTATAAAAAAGGGAAGAAAAATGTTGTGGCAGATGCACTCTAAAGAAAGAATTAAGATGTTGAGGCCTTTCTCTGTGTTATCTCAATCATCTAACCTGATTGGATAATAGAAGTAAGGGATGAATGGAAGAATGATGAAAAAGTGTGGACTCTCATTCAAAGGTTGTAGTAGGATTCCAGTGCATCAGATATATTTACATGGAAAAATGATTCACTATGGTACAAAGGTCACTTATATTTATGTAAGAACTCCCAACTCGAGCAAAAGGTACTATTGGAATTGCACACCTCTCCAGTAGGAGGGCAATCGATATTTTTGAAAACCTACCATAGAGTTAAGAAGGAATTTTTTTCGGATGGCCTTAAAATTGATGTTCAAAGGTTTGTGGCAGAATGTTTGGTTTTCCAACAAAATAAGGTGGAAACAATTAAGACCCCATGTCTTTTACAACCATTATCCATCCCAAGTCAGCACTGGGAGGAGGTTTCCATGGATTTCATCACATGGTCACTGAAGTCTGAAGGAAAGAGTGTCATCATGGTGATTGTTGATAGACTAACAAAATACGCACACTTTTTTGCACTCTCTCATCCCTTCAAAGCCAGTATAGTTTCCATCGCATTCATGGAGACAGTTCAAAATCTACATGGCAGCCCAAAGATTATTGTAAGTGACAGAGATCTCATCTTCACTAGACATTTTTGGATAGAATTATTTTCTTGTTTGGGTACTCAATTGGCTCATAGCTCATCCTATAATCCTCAATCGCATGGACAAACCAAGATAGTGAACAAATGTCTATAAGGATACCTTTGTTTCTTTGTCTCTAATAAACAAACACAATGGTTCAAATGGTTACCCTTGGCATAATGGTGGTATAACACTTCCTTTCATACTGCAACAAAAATGACACCATTTATGGCACTCTATGGATACCATCCTCATTCCATCACTTCTTATCTAAAATAAAAATATAAGGTTCAAGCAGTGGAAGACCACATCTAGCATCAACAACAAGTTCTCCAAATATTAAAGGACAACCTGACCATGGCACAGAATCGCATGAAACAACAAGCAGATCAACATCGTAGTGAAATAAGTTTTAAAGTAGGGGATTGGGTGTTTTTAAGACTACAACCATACAAACAAAGGTCCCTCAAGCAAGCCAAGAAGGATAATAAATTATCACCAAAGTACTATGGCCCTTATAAGGTGTTGCAAAAGATTGGTACTATGGCATACAAATTGGATTTGCCTGCATCTTCACGAGTACACCCAGTTTTCCATGTTTCATGCTTAAATAAGGTTATAGGTGACAAGATCCCAGTTCAAACTATATTTCCAAAACTTGACAAGGAAGTAAAAATCATATTGGAGCCTAAATCCATCACTAACATAAGAATTCTCCAGCTGGGGAATAGATCCATTTCAGAGTATCTCATTAAATGGAGGAAACTACCGGTTGAAGATTCCACTTGGGAAGATGAATCTTTTATACAAAAGCATCCAGATTTACTCAAGCATTGAGGAAAACACTTGTCTCAAGGGGAGGGGCATGTTAAGCCCTAAATAGGGGCTCATTACCCCTTAATTGGGGCATATTACATTAGTAATGTTATTTTATTTATGTCAGCTTTAGTCCAATGGTTGTAATTATACCTCCTAGTCTCCTATATATACCAAGGAGACATTTTCATTTGGAATCATCTTGTAATTGGACATTTATGTTGGCATAATGAGGTTGTCCCTTGAAGAGGCTTATTATCTGAATTTCTCTCTTTTTCAAGGCGTTGAGTGCTTATTCTGAAGTTTTTCTATGCTATATTGATATTTGGTTCTTAACAAAGATTTCCTCAAAACTTGGTTGAGGGCCAATAGAGGGAGGACATGCTTGTCTGTTTAACTGACTCTCCATGAGGAAGACCTGTTCTTTATAGTTATTTTTCATAATCTAAACATGTATGCAGAGCGGAACCGAGGTTATCAATGCCTTTTTCCTCAAGCCTATGATGATAGGGGGAAGGTAATGCATGAAAGCATCTTGGTTCTAAGGTCAAATGAGTTCAAGGATTTGATTGTATAACTTAGTGAAACACAAGTTGAAGGACTTAATGGTCTCACCATCCTTATAGGTGATGTTATTGTACTCTCGTAAATGCTTAATTGGGCTTTTAGATTGCCCATAGGTGGATTTGAACCAATAGACTAACTCCTCCCAAGTAGACAAAATATTAGGAGGAAGGTCAAAGAAATCGGTCACAACCTTTCCTTCCAAGGAATTGACAAATAAGTGCATGGAAGTTTCGTTGTCATTGGCTCCTATGTTGTGACAGGAATTAGAAAATGCCACTAGGTGTTCATTTGTAGTGGTAGTGTTATTCCCTGAAAACCTAGGAAGATGCTCTTTGAATTTAGGAAATAGACGAGTAGCAGGTGCTAGGTTAAGAGGAGAGGAAACATGCCACAGTGTGGTTGTAGCATCTTCTTCAAATTGAAAAAGCTCATACTTTTGAATGACTTTGGTGGGGTTTGTGGTAGATTGGACAGGGACATAGTGGCTATATAAGCTACCAATCATTGATGAAGATGAAGACTGAGAGGAGGAAGCAATTCCAATGATACCAGAGCCACCACTAGATGTCATCTTTTCAATGATAGGTAAGGGAGAGAAAGATGAACTGGATGAATCAGACAAGGTTCTCCTTAGAGCGCTTTGTTGGGTTGATAACACAACGTTCCTTCTTCCTATTTCAGCAATAGTATTAATTTCAAGTGATAAGCCTCTTCTTCTCCTAGGAACACGAGGGTATAAGGACATGAAAAGAAGGTCAAAGATAAAGAAAAAAGAAGGTTATTGCTGATTTCTAGGCTGTCTACGTCTAGCTTCCCAACGTTCTTGGGCACTAATGTCTCGTTCAATTTCTTCCCATGAATGATTAAGCTCAGCCTAAGTATTAGCAGTGTCTAAAATGGTGTTAAACAAATTCAAGGCAATGTTGGTCTGATCTTGAAGATCGGGCTCAATATTGGGCTACCTTGCAATAGGTACAATCACTAAGAAATAAAACAATCAAAGAATCAATATTAGAAAAATAGATGTATTCGATGATAATCAAGCATAAAAATCAACCAGAGAGATATTGAAGATCTACCCAGTATGGTCACCAAATAAATGTTTTGGAAAATAAATGAAAGGATCTTACTCAAGCATTTTCAGATCTTACTTGGCTAAATCAATATAGACGGGAATATCACCCTATGTTTATAGCCATCAAAATTTGTTTCCTAATTCACAAGTATTGATTACAAGTGCTTAGGTTGATCTTTTTTATAAATGAAAGTTTGCTGGAAAATTTATTATTTGTGTAATTTTCTGAATATAACAGATGTTGAAATGTTTAAATAAATGTAGAGACAAAAGTAAAAACACCAAGTCAATAATCAAAATAGATTATACATAAAGCAATTGTTTATTCCATTCCAATTTATCAAAGGAAACATTCTCTTTACAAAATTACCTGAGGAAGTTTGGACCAAAGTCAAACTTAGATGTCCCCGATGAAAACCATACAAAAGGACTTCTGACAGAAAGTAAAAAACTGAAATTTAAAATTTGGATCAGCTTACCATAGATTTCTTCCCACTCAACTCTGCACAATAGCCTTTATCAGTCATGAAATTGAATTCAAAAACAAACAAGTCTACACATGCTATCAAAGATAGATCAACACCTCTGAAAAACAAGTCTCTGAATGATGTAATTCAACCCTGAATATTGTTGTCTAAAATAGGAACCTTCTATCATAAAAGAGAATTAGGCTTTCAATGCATTAAAGAATCAATGAAAACTGAATTATCTCAATAAAACTCAAAGAGCAGACCTTAGTATGCTTCTCCTTCTATTTTCCTTTTGTTCATCCTTTTCCTTTTTCCTTTAAGCAATTATAATTAGTTGAAGTAGTTGAACTACTTCTTTAGTTAAGTTAACTAAAACTCAACCAATATTTTAGTTAAGGGGGAAGAGTAATAAAATCATAATAAGGGTTTTTAACAAAATAATAACTAGTAGGTGGGACCCCTTATGACTCCCTTTAGTTATTTAACAAACATAACACAACTGTTTAATCAGTAAAAACATACCTCCTTGTGACTCCCATCATCACTCTCATAATTTTAAAATTTATATACTATGATAATTGAAATTATTTCCAAAAATATATTATCCATATATCCAAAAAATAGTGTGTTGTCCAAAATTTCAGAAGTCAATTGTTCTCAACAATCAATAAATAAAAACACTTAAAACCCATATGTTCCACTCTGGGAGGCAATCTTTCCATTGTTGTTGTTGTCACCCTTTGATCTCTCTAAATTTTCCTTAGGTTGCATGGAGCCTTTAGGCCTAATCTCACTTATCACATGAGAGCAATCATATTTCAAATGCATGTGGGAGGACACGGATTTGGAAAAGTCATTTGAGGGTGAGGAGGGGGCAGCAACAGCTTTTCCTTTGTCAGGATCATGGTGGACCTTGGTTTTTAACCTTTTGCTTGCATGGGAAGACTATTGGTGAGTGGATAGGGGCAGCTTGGACAATTTTATTAACAGGTGGAGGAGAAGGTAGAGACAAGTTAGGCCAGCCACGATGTTGGGAGACTGTCGGGAAGACAATCTATTTCCATCCATCGTTTTCAAGAACCTTAGGTTTTAGTGAGACATGACGGGGCACTGGGATACCAGGTACATGTGAGGCTTGGAAGGGAGGCCTTTATGGCCTAGGCTAGACCACTCCTTTCCCAATCCAGTTAAAAAATCTAGCTTGAAATAGCTTGCCCAACTCTTGTGATTCTGCATCAAAATGTATAGAGAACCTTGGCCTTCTAGGGCCCTTGTTCCAATTTCCTCTTCCTCTGGTACCCCTTCCATGGCTACCTCTGCTGAAAAATCGCATTCCTGTATGCATTATTGATTAGAAAATAGTTTATTCAATAACCATACATGACATCTCTTTTAAATATCAAACAAATTTTGGCTCAACAACACATCAAACTCATGCAATCCAATCCATACAAATCGTTTAATACTTGTCAATGAGCAGGGGGTGAATAAGGGTTATGGGATATGTGAGGGATTGTATTGAGAGAAAAGTGTTAAAATGAGGGGGGATAGATCATGATTACTAATCACAAATCATCAAACAATCAATTGTATCAGAATGAAAACAATATATCATTGTAATGTATCCCTCTATGATCCTTTAATTGTCATAATACAGAATTTATCTTAACTATAATTTAATTTTAAGAACAGGGAGTAGATAGTGAATATGGGAAGGCGAGGGGACTTGTAATGTGCGAAAAGTGAAATAATGGTAGGGAAAAGAATGAATATTGTTCGTAAAATCAATTAAGTAATCCATAAAAAAAACTATGTATTCAATACAAAAGATTCCAACACCAATTAAACAATTACTGTGTGTCAAAACTATTCACCGTCCCACATTGAATTTCCTCCAAAATTTCTCAATTAACACAGTCTATAATCATACTCAGAATCATTATGCCTTTCAACAGTCATGTTAAGAGAATACTTGTTTCCTTTCATTTCCTTTCCTTTTATTTTATTTAAAACAAAATCAAAAGAAACACACATCCATGTTGCTTCATCTATGTCCATCATATATTACTATAAAATATCAACCATTGCCCATAATTCGCAATATCCCAAATTAAACATAGACAACGGTCTTTTCCCAAATTGAACAGACTTTCTAAAATTTGCCCGATTTCATTATTTTGATAATATTAACCAATAAAACTTCCAATGAAACCATAATACAAAACCTAATCTTCATTACTGATGGTGCAATTAAATAAAACAATGCAAGATGTCTCCATAATCCATACACAGTAAACATCGAAGTCCCAGTCATCACTTTCCCTAACTTGCAATGATCCCAATCGGGGATAATAAAACACACAACAACCACCAACTAAAAATTGACACCACGTTGAAAGAATACAACAATCGAAATCATAATGAGAAGAGACATCCATTTATTTCACATTATCATTGATTCCCAATCAACCAAATTAATCAATAAAAACGAACTAGGTTTTGACGCAAATATCATAACAAAAGGAGGCATCCCCTTGACTGTATATGAATTCTCATCCCCAATTATAGCTTTCCAACAACTCAATCAAACATAGATGAGATAATACTCAAAGAAATGGTCAGAACCACTCAACCAATCTATGACCATCAACAAGATACCAGACAAGAGTGCGAACAGTTGGGGTTATCAAAATCGGGCTTTGTAACAATGAACACAAGGAGTAATCAAGAGTTCATTCAGTCATCAAAAACACAGAGAGACTGGAGGTTGAACATATCAACAATAGGAAGAGACCCTTCGAAACAAGCACGGTGGAACCACATGGTTTTTTTATAGCTCTTAGTTTGTGTAATAGTGTAACAATTCAAGATCGAGTAGGGTAGGCAATGATGCAGAGCGGAAAAAATTTGCCCATTGGAAAGTAACAATTACCAAGAACACACAGAAGCATTACCCTCACGCCTTTCTCAAAAGCCAAACCAATTTATAGAAATTCCAGTGAGAATGCAGACTCGAGATATCACCAACAACCATAAATCATACATCTTGGCATAATGGCCATCCTATAACCAACTTATGAGGTACGTTGACACCAATACCACAAAATAATCCCACGACTAGGTGGATAACCCATGACCATGGATTTGGAAGATACACAGTGACAAAAAGGTACTTCGAAAAAATATACAGTAACCCCATAGAAACCCGAATAAAACTAGACATGGTTACCATAGCTATGAGGAAGCGGCCAACAAGGCTAAATAGAGTGAAACCCTCCAACCAAATATCCATAACTACTTAAATCAACAGAGAGGCATCAATTTTTTCACCACACAGAACAACCAGCAAGTGCATAACTTCAACCAACCAATTCTTTCATTTGCAAAATGGATAACCACACAATCACATTGCAAAGAGAAGACCCACACGTTTACACAATTGCCAATCTCAAGAAAAAACAAACCAACACATTGATGCATTGTTTGTTTCATACAAAAATCAAAATTCATGGATGGCGGAAAACAACCATACATGTGACCAATATCTTTAAGAAGGGTGATTTGGTCGATGAGTTCCTTCCAGGCTTGAATATCTAATCTTAACCACCAGCAAAACCAAATGAAACAATAACCATGCTAGGGTGACAGCCCGATGGGAGAATTATGGAGTGACGTGAATTTACTGCACGTCTCTTCCATCTTCCTCTACATTCAATTTCAAAGTACATGACAACCAACAATCACCAATACCATTAACCATGCCATTAATTCCAACCATTGAAACTTGTGACCATATTTCTTTCCAATTGCACCATCCAAAATCCATATTAACCAAACCATACCATACCATATATCAAATGCCCCCAATATAACTCAAATACAATTAGAATAGCCACTAAACATTGCTAGTTAGGACTAACACTAATTTATTTTCATTTCATTTGCACATAACTTCGTAACATAGCATAGTATAGTCCCTTTCTTTTGGAATTTTTTGTTATAAGTCTCTTTCCATTTCTTTTGTTTTATGTTGTTGCTAACATATGTCTTTTGCAGGTGTAGCCAAGTAATAATCATGATGATATAATCAAATGTAACAATTGTAGTATATGCCACTCATAACATAGAATTAGAGCTTAGAATAAGGGAACATCACATAAAATAAATTATCCACCTGCCATTATGTCAAAAATAAAACCAAGACTGCATCATCAACTATATAAGACCTTAAGCATATAGGGGCTTTTGCAGTGCAAGATATTAGATATTATTTTTGGGATTAACTATGCAGTGTAATTCATTAATCTATGACCCATATTCATGAGTATTAGTCGCAATTGAGTGCTAAGTGGACTATTCAAATCATGATAATTATTGGTCAGTTGCAACTAATACTCATGGATATGGGTCATAGATTAATGACTTACACTACACAGTTAATCCCGAAAATAATATCATATAAGACCTTGTAAGCAGTGTCGAAACAACATCATAAAAAGTGTTATATGACTATCTCTGAGCCTCTAGTCTACAAGGGGATCTCACCTACTAGTATTATATCTTATTAGCATAGTTTAAATAATAGGCTTTAGCAATACTTTGCAAGAAAAATTCCTCGTTGTGATTTTTATCGTCAACACATGGCATACAACTGCCTTTCTAAATTGTGTGCATAACATTAAGACAATAAAACATTTTAGAATGGATTCTTACCGAATTCCTCCATGCCTTATGCCACATAGGGATGGACATTTTTATACCTTCTCTAGTTGCTAGCGAATGTCATAGATGTCAATAAAACTTATGAAATCATCCCACAGGCCTACAAAATCCATTAGATCTACAGATATACAATGGAAATTGGTTTAATATTACAACGTAACATTAAAGTCTGAAAAAAATAGTCGGATTTCAATTGTATAATAGGTGCATTTTATAAAATTATGGGTCTGCCAAAGTTCAGTTCCACCATTGCGCTTTATAATCTCCACGATGAATATAGGTCATTCGATCTACGATTGGATCCAAAACTCAAAACAAAACTATATTGAATTTAAATTACGGGTACAGGTCCCGATGTTAACCCGGGTGCATATACAATATCCAAAATGAATATGGATCGTCGATCTTATCCCTCGATCGATTTTAAACCACACGATTCCAGATATAATAATTATGACGTAATTTAGACTGCGAACATAGTCTCGATTTTCTAAGTTCAATCGTAGAATATACTTACGATTTTTCCACAGTAGATAAAAATGCTTGTATCATAGCCTTCAAATCAATGAAAAAAAAATCATATATGTCCTAGCATATCTTCATGCACTCCATTGCATTATCTTTAATGATTCTATGACTGAAACACAAACAATTCCCAATTGTTTCTACAATAATACAACCATCATCACTATGGTGTCAAAACATTTACTTTCATTAGCATACCATCTTTCTCATCCCAGAGGAAAGCATAATACACAGCAAGGAAAGAATTGAGGGCTCTCCCCTTCTTCCAACTCTTTTTACACTGCCTGGGACTTTTTATCCCAGTTGAGTTATTTCTAAGGTCTCACTTCCTTTTCTTAACATGACTTCAACCAAGCCTATTCAATCAAACATACTCATTTATTCATTCTCTCTTTTTCCAGTTGTACTCATTCTCACAGCTGCTCGTCTAATACCTACAACTCTATAAGCAATTCATAGTTCTTAGTCTGGAAAAAATGTTCCTCCTTTTTCCTTTTCTTTTCTTTTTCAATTTACTCCTTGTTGGGATCTTACTTCTCTTTTCCTTGAGCAGCCTTGGTTAGGCCTCACCCTAACCTTTTTGAATACAACAACATGCTTTAATAGAAAACTTTTTGTCCATAATGGATCATGAACCTGTGCATTATGCACATTACGATTCGGTTATCAGAATGGTCAATATTCATCTATTAGTCTTCTATTCATTACATGATGTTTTCAAAATGTAATCCAGGATTCTTGTGTGTGTGTGTGTGTGTGTGTGTGTGTGTGTGTGTGTGTGTGTGTGTGTGT
>ML783936.1:867309-894881 GCA_009831015.1 Picea engelmannii | reverse complement strand
CAACTAGTCTTCAGTTAACTGACTAAACAAAGAGTAGTGAGTTGGTGATGATCCCAATGTTGCATGGTGACAAAACCAATGCAACATCTAAACTCAACTCAACTAGTCAAACTGAAGTGTCAACTAAAAGAGAATATTCTCCATGTGGAATATCCTTCCCTAAACTATAGGAGACTCGATAATGACTAATTATGACTAATAAACAAAGAATAACCTTAGGAAAAATAAATCCTAGGTGTGTGTAAAGTAACTCCAACACTTTTAATATCAATTTGACAGGGGAAACTTTCAAACTTTATATATCACGGGGGGAAATTAAATGATTTATTGAAGTGATAAATGAATTTGGGAATATGGGATTAATAAACGAATAGTGAAAATATGAGGGGCTTGGCCCTATAGCTATAAAACCTATACCCTTTTAAAGATAACAGATTCATTTCGATATTCAGAGTCATTTCATTACCCAAAATCTATTTGATTTTCTTTCAATAATAAATCTATTTTCAAAGTGGATCCACCAAATCTCTTGCAATTATTTGTATATGAGAGATTCAGCATATACCAACCCTTCAATAATGAAATAAAACAACAACCTTTGTGTAATACAATGTGACATGGAGGATTATCCATTGTTGATAATAACCAAGACAAAACCTTTTACTTTCTCAACTATCACCTCCAACAATCAATTAAATAATCAATTCATCAAATGTCTTAAGAAAATGGATATAGGCTATAAAATATCATTATTTGGAGGAGAAATAAATGTTGATTTCTCTTTTAAACTAGGGAGCCCCACCTAGAGTTAAGTATTCATAGTTTATAGATAACTAATAAAAAAAAAATATTAATGTCTTACAAATATTTGTAGGAAGGTGGCTAGTTGAAGATTTTTAGAGTCAACAGTTAGTTAGACCTATACTAAATGTGAATTTCATCATGTGTATATTTTGCACAATAACCTGTAAATAGATTTAATCCCTGGTTGATCATTTAATGTCTGGTAAAGTGCTTGTTTCTCTTAATTGAAAAGAAATTAAATCACCCAATTGTTGAAGCATTTGGCTATAAATAATCAATAACTTTCAAGTAATCTTACATAATATATGGTTGTAAGTAGTGGAAATGTGATATTTCAACCTAAGATTGACATGAAGAAATCAACCCATGAAATTTTTCTTCAAAGTTAAGCAACATTGGAGAGAGAACAAATTGTATTAGTATTATTAGTGATGAAAGTGTCCTTCAAGGCCAAGAGTATGGTACACATGTGGATGGCATCACATCATTAATAAATGAGGTTGATGTCAAATCAATTAATATGCCCATTTTCTTCAAAGAAACAACAAGGTCCATGATGGAGGAGGATGGAAACTATAACCTTAACATTTCCCTTATCCAATAAAATTTACAAACCTCCACATAATTATAAGCACACATGTTTTTTTTTAAATGGAACCTATCTTTTTATAAATAGAAAACTCAGAAAAATGTTGGACCCACCCTCACACCCCTATGCAAAAAATAGGGTTTGTTGGTACTTTTTTAGTGCCATACAATAATATTTTTGGATGCTACATCATAAATATTCAATATAATCAATAGTTTCATTTAGCAAGCCCCACACAGGGGAGGAGCATGCTTGCTAGGATTTGAACCCATGTTATCGTCGCAACAACCACTCCAAGTTGTCACTAGATTGTAGCCAAAGAACAAAGAATTTATATTTATGTGTGTGATTAAAGTATAGTTTTGAATAAGTAGTCATGAAAATCAAATGAAATGCAATTTAAGGTGTGGAAGGAAGTTCAAGAAAATTAGCAAATAATCCACTTGGAACAATAAGCTTGTACTTATTATATTTGTTGGGTAGGGCATAGGTCATGTTGTACAAACACAACATATATTTTAATTTTGTAGATACATGAATTATGTTAAGAACAAGAAAAAAGTTGAGCCATCCAAAGATGCAATAATTGTTGAAACAAACTCAAAAACCTAGAGGGCTCATGTATCTTCACTACAAGGTTGGGCTTCCCTACCATTACCCATGTGATATTGTTAGGGATATAAACCTTGTGAAATCAAGTCACAAGGCTCAAGTTGCTTGGTCCAAAGAACTAATATTGACCTTGTATGGATTTTATCTCAATAAGTATTAGACTTCTACTTTTTTTTAATATAATTGGAACCAAACTAAATAAACATATGAATTCTGCGTGTTTTCAATATAGTTAGAACCAAACTAAATAACCATATGGAACACATGAGTGACCCTAATCAAATTTTTATATACACAATTGTAAAATGAACAAACATTACTCCAAACAACCCAGAATAATAAGAAAACTCATCGTACAATGTTTCCACCCTTGCCATATTGAAATTGAGAGGTACCCATAAATTGGTAATGAGGAATACATTTGTACCAAAAATTAAAAGGCCACGGAAGGGAAAACACTTGAATAAAACATGTCGATGTATGGAAAACCCTTAAATAAAATATCTAGTTATCCAATGGACAAAATTTATAGCTCTATGGTGAGATTGGAATCACTTTTACCAATAACATATGTTTCTAACATTTATTTCTCTAAAGTCGATTTACGAATGTAGCTAGCTTCAAATATTTCGTAGTGAAATCTTAGTCAAACCATTCTTGCAATCGACATTTGTGCAAACAGGCATACTACTATGGGTAAGTCATGCATTCTTTGTTATATTGATCACTTATTAGAAATGATTTATTGTGACATGGATAAAGTGCGCTCAAAAAACTAGTAAATAATCAACATGGTATAATTACATGATATATGATGTCATGTAAACTTGGAGCATGTTGGTATATAAGACTTTATAAGTAATGAGTCAACTTTCATTCGCGAATAGAACCCAATGATGGTTGTCTCCACTGATGATTGACAAGTGAGTTATGATATATTTTCCCACTATGGTAAAAAAATATATAATACTTCACAACTTGGAACTTCTCCTACATTAATATTTCAACCTTGATCTCAAGTATTCATGTTATTATGATGTTTCCAAGTGTTTTTCAGATGCCACTTGGCATTAAGTAAAAAAACTTAGTTGGATCTCGAACAGGTGTGTATTAACAAGAAGAATATAAAATAGAAGGCACCAGCTAGATTATAAGCATTATTAAACATGTGTGTTATTTATTTTTTGTTCCCAGATTATTTTTAGTGTAGATGTAATGGATATGGTTTTCATTGTTTTTCTTAGCCAAAATAAAAAAATTATATACTAGATTTTTACAAGCATAAACAATTGCAACTCAGCTATAAAAATACATAATAAAATGTTGAAGGTCATATATGGTTGGTATAATTAGAAAATGAATGTAAATTTTGTGTAATGTTAATCCAGGTGGATATTGGTGGTCACCCACCTATTCCAACTAGCTCCTCTTGTCAATTTTTAGTTCAAAAACTTCTTTTGTCCGTCTTTGTAATTGTGGGTTCTACACTTTTGTGGTTGTATTAATCCCTACAAATCCTCTAGGTTGATACTGGTGACCTCCCATCTAATCCAACTAGATTATTTTGTAATTTTTCATGTCAGCACATCTTGTTGTACTTCTAGGGCCATTTTGGGGCCCTTAATAGTGTTTTTTTGGCTCGCCACAGTCAAACTGTAGACGGAGTCAGATTTTGATGGTGTAATGTGTAGTTATCTAAAATACCTTTCCAACGAGCTATCATGCGCCTAAAACGGAGGTCATATGCAAAAGTTACGAGTCGTGGAAGTTGAGGACCAACTTACCCATAGGGGCCCACATAACTTTTGGTGTTTCATCTCCTAGGGTTAGGTTTTTGGATGTCTAGGGTTTTGGAATTCATGAGTAATATAAAAACTTCCTATGGAGCCTCATTGTAATCATTTTTCTCATACAGATTCTCATAGCAGCCACATCTTTTCTCAGAGATAGCTACCACCATTCAAGCAAGTGTTTTAGTTCTATAGTTTTACAGTTTCAGCCTATTTCATTTATTCAATAGAAGATATTGTTCACTGGATATCTGTGTTGTTCTTCATATCTCTATGTTTATTGTATTCAGTCCATTAATTATTTTGTTCCAGTCCTAAATCTGAATCAATGGTATCAGAGTGGTCTGCTCTTCATTTATTTTTCTTCATGCATGTCCCCAACAATATCTGGGTACAAGAAGTTGGGACTCGAACCAATCGATTCGTTGCAATATTTATCACGTTGAGCCCAAAAAAAATCCATGGGAACGAAAATAAATATGATGGAGCAGGAGATCCTTTTAAAATGTTCCTCGAGGAATCCCTCGCGCGACAAAGCAACGAAATGATGAACAACTTTGGGCAAATCCTTCGATGGTTGCCCATAGGAGAAGCATCTTCATCAAGCAGCCATGCAACTCCCTTCAAGGTACAGGTAAATTTTTATATTCCATTATTTGAAGGACTAATAGATGTGGATGTTGTAGATAAATGGTTGAATATGATCGACGGGTATTTTTCGGTCCACAATTTTTTCGATAGGGAAAAGATTACTTTTTCACTCCTCAAGGTCATCCCCCGTGTTAAGGAATGGTGGGACACTTACTCTGAGAAAAGGGCCATAGAGGAATATGAAATATTTTGGGTTCCCCTACATGAGATTCCTTTTGGGATTCCATTAAAGAACAGTACTACCCTATTGGAAGCTACGAGGACCAATACACCTGATGGACCACCCTTCATCAAGAAAGGGACTAGACAGTACCATATTTAACCAATAGTTTCTATACCTTATGCACCAAATTGGGTATCAAAGACTTTGAGCGGCATTATGTGCTCAAATACCTCAGTTGTTTGTATAGATACATTCAAACATAAATGGAGTTTCTTGACATCGCCTCATTGGGTATGGCTTATAGATATGTTGTCAATATCGAGCATAAATTTAAGTAGAAGAGGTGAGAGTTTGGATATGCAAACCCCTCATAGCCTAAGCAGGGAAAAGGTGGCCCCAACTTGCATGGAAAGGGATAGATCAAATATGGCCACTCTCAGACAACCAGTCCAAGCCAAAAAACAAGAAGAGCAATGAAAAGACGAAGGACATAGGAAAATGGTGTGAATACCATAAAATCCCTTGGCACAACATTAAATAATGTCGCTCCAAGTAGTCACTTTTGGACAAGATGAAGGAGTCTGAGTCTAAGGTTGATTTCGACTACGAATAAAATCCAAAAGGAGGGAAGCATATTATCGATTTTGAACCCAGTTCCACTGTCTCTACCACAAAATTCCATCTAAGAGAACCAGAAGAACCAGAAGAAGGGGAACTTCTTTTTCACTCACAGAAGTGGCTAAAGGGGGCTCTGCTTCATTTCATTGTCGATAGCGGTAGTTAGAATAAATTGATATCAGCAAAGGTCATCGAGCGATTGGACTTATTGAATACACCACACCCACAGCCCTACACCATCAATTGGCTTCACCAAGGAAGAGATCATCGTGTCAGCCAACAGTGTCATCTGCCCTACGACATCAAGCATTTTAAAGACGAGGTATTGTGTGATATTTCTCCCCTTGAATTTTGTGATGTTATTTTAGGACAACCATAATTGTGGAAGTGTCATGCTTTGTATGAGTCTATACCCCATAGTGTCATTATTACTTTGGGTAGACAATTGTACAGGATACCAGAGGTACCACCACCTACCGCTATTTCTTTAATCTCTACTGAGAAATGAAGTAAGGTCATTTCACAAATCGAGAAGTTCATCTTCCTTGTGATCAACAATCACAGTAAGAAGAAGGTCACTGCTACATATGTGGCATCTACACAGAGCCTCTCTTTGCAGCAGAAGCAAGTGGATCGGATCGTGGAAGAGTACAGAGACATCTTCTCCTCACCTATTGGGGTAACGATGCACTGCCAAGTCAAGAATCCAATTGATCTGACCCATGGTGCACCTCTACCTAATGGACTAGTCTATCATCGCTCATTGATGGAAAATGATGAAATCAAGTGTCAGATCCAAGAGCTTCTTCAAAAGGGGCAAATCATACCCAGCTCCTCCCCTTGTGGAAGCCCGATTGTACTGGTGTAGAAGAAGAACGGGACCTAGCGACTCTGCACTGATTACAAAGCATTAAAAAAAAGCATCTTCAGGAACCAGTACCCAATTTCCAGGATTGACGACCTTATTGACCAACTCAAGGGGGGCACATTCTTTAGCAAGATTGATCTAAAGTCTAGCTACCTTCAAATATAAGGAAGATCTCTTTGAATGGTTGGTCATTCCCTTTATCTTAACAAATGCACCATCCACTTTCATGAGATTGATGGATGATGTATTGAGACCCTTCACCAACTCTTTTGTAGTGGTATATTTGGATGAAATCCTCATATTCAACAAAACTTGGGAGGATCTCATGCAAAATATTCAACAAATTTTGAGCACTTTGTGATAGCACAAGCTACACTCCAACTTGGAAAAATAGTCCTTTGACATGAACAGGGTCCAATACTTGGGATACATTGTTGATGAGCATGGGGTATGGGTTTATCTAGCTAAGATCCAAGTCATCCATGACTAGCCATTCCTGACCACACTAATCGAGCTTCAGATCTTCTTGGGACTGGCCAATGTCTATCGACGTTTCATATTGGGATTCTCCCATATTGTATGGACCCTCATCCAAGTGACAAAGGGTGGTGGCAGGGAAAATTTTGTGTGGGGGAAGGAACAACAACAAGCATTTGATGATATGAAGCCTCACTTGTGATCATCTCTAGTACTCTTCTTTCTTGATCTACAACAACCATTTGAGATTGAGACTGATGCATCCGACTATGATGTAGGTGCAGTTATCACTCAGCACGGTCATCTGGTGGCATACCATAGTGAGACACTCTCAGATACTGTTCGGAAATACCCCACCTATGAGAAGGAAATGTATTCCATTGTACAATCTAGTCTTCAATGGAAACATTACGTTATATAAAACAATATGATCATCCACATTGATCACAGGCCTCTGCAATTCATACAGACATAGGGGAAATTGCAGAATGACCGCCATCAAAAGTGGTCTGCCTACCTACAACAGTTCCATCTCAACATCATGTATAAGATAGGGAGCTCAAACCATGTCATTGACTGCCTCAGTCATCCTCCCATTTCTGCACTCACCATTGTTCCCCATTCCTATGGACATGAGGCATCTGAGTGGCCCCAACTTTGTCAACAAGATACGGACTTCGACACCACCTATCATCTCTTGGGTACAGGTGCGACTGTCACCGATTTTCACACTCACAATAGAATGTTATGCCATCTGGGCAATCTCTATGTTCCTACAAGTGAGCATGCAAATATGATTTGGGAATCCCACTACAGTCGGATGGCATGACATTTTGGCATGGAGAAAATTGTGGTCATTCAACAAAAACATTTTTATTGGCTAAACCTTTGAAAGGACATCAGTAAGTATATTAAATCTTGCACTTCTTTTTCCATTTCCAAGAAAAACGTCAATAAGAAAGGATTATACACCCCTCTTCCTACTCCTAAGAATCCTTTGGAATCCATCTCAATGGATTATATGTATGTCCTTTCATCCACCAAGCAAGGCAATGATTGTGTATTTGTGGTCGTTGATTAGTTTTCAAAGATGACCATCCTCACATCTTGCAAGAAGAATACCACAGTGGAAGATACTGCCAAGCTCTTCTTTGAATGAGTGTGGGTCCATTTTGGGATACCATGGTCCATCATCTCTGACCGGGATAGCAGTTTCCTCAGCACATTTTGGTCAAGTCTCTAGTCATTGTTGGACACCAAGCTCACTAAATCCACTACTTTCCATCCCCAAATAGACAGCTAGATAGAGGTCTTCAATTAGATGATTGTGCACATCATACGCATGTACAACTCTAAGAATCCACGTAAATGGGATGACAGCCTCCCCTATGTTCAACAGAATTACAACAGGACTCTCCATAGCTCCATCAGACATAGCCCATTTCATGTGGGACTGGGATTCCAACCCTTGGGTCCCATTGATTTTTCACTCCCTTTGGAAACCACAGAGACATACTCTTCCCATGTTCATTCTGTGACTGAAAAAGACACTAGATTCATTGAGCGGATTCAGGACATCCGCCAATAGGTACAGAAGATTTTTCAGAAATCCAATGCTAAGTACAAATAGTGCCATGATCAACATAGGGTATTGCAGCAGTTTCAGGTTGGAGACAAGGTATGGTTACACTTTCTGAAGGAGTGTCTTATAGGGCCCCATCATAATATCCACTCACTTCTCTATGGGCCTTACACCATCACCAAGGTTGTGGGTAACAATTATTTTGATCTCAACACTCCATCGTTCCTTGGCTTGCACCGAGTGTTCAATGTGGACCTTCTTTGGCCATACTTTCTGCCATTATTGGACACCTCCGAGATTGAAAAAAAAAGAACACCAACAAAGATCAACCCTGACTGCATGGAACATGCATCCACTAATTAGATAATGGACACATAGGTCAAGGGCACTCGCCAGCAGAGGATCCAACTTTATCGGGTTGTCAGGGAAAGGCAGATCCTACACCAAGGCAAGTGGCTCACCCAGGGATGAATCCAGCAAACGTTTCCTCACCTGATGGGGGAACTCAACACAATGGAGACCATTTCTTCCTAAGGGGGGGGTGATTTATCCAGGTGGATCGTGGTGGCCACCCACCTATTCCAGCTGGCTTCTCTTGTCAACTTTTAGTTTAGTGTGTTCTTTTGTACTTCTTTGTAATTGTGGATTCTACACTTTTGGGGTTGTTTGAAGCCCTACACATCCTCCAGGTGGATACTGGTGCCCTCCCATCTAATCCAACTGGATTATTTTGTATGTTTTCATGTCATCACATCTTGTTGTACTTCCAGGGTCGTTTTGGGGCCCTTAATAGTGGTTTTTTTGCTTGCCACATTCAAACTATAGACAAAGTTAGAGTTTGATGGCATAATGTGTATTTCTCTAAAATACATTTCCAACGGGCTATCACGCACCTAAAACAGAGGTAGTATGAAAAATTTACGACCCCAGGAAGTTAAGGTACCAACTTACCCATAGGGGCCCACATAAATTGTGGTGTTTCATCTCCTAGGGTTAGGTTTTTGGATGTCTAGGGTTTTGGCATTCATGAGTAATATCAAAAAGGCCTCTAGAGCCTCATTGTAATCATTCTTCTTAGATGGATGTGCATAGAAGCCACATCTCTTCTTAGAGATAGCTACCACCATTCAAGCAAGTGTTCCAGTTATGTAGTTTTACAGTTTCATCCTATTTCATTTATTCAATAGAAGATATTGTTCACTGTATATCTTTGGTGTTATTCATATATCTGTGTTTATTGTATTCAGTCTGTTAATCAATTCGTTCCACTCCTAAATCTGGATCAAAGGTACCATATGTAATGTAATATGCAGAAACATGAATATTCAACAGATATCAATGGAACAACAAAATATTAAGAAGATAAATTACCAAAACTAATACCTTTATTCAAAGAAAGTAATGTTCACTTACCTCTTAGAGGGGAAAACCTCCAATAGAACAAAGCTCTATTACAATAATTCTCAATAAAATGTTCCTCATGCCTCCTACTCTTATTTATACTAATTCAATGTTCTAAAGAACACTCTAGAGGAAGATCTTTTTAAAAGAAGAAGCTTCTATTAGGTCTTCTTACATTGACTTGTTTACATTTATTAAATAGGCATTATTAACTATTATTGACATTTTTTACATGGAAAACATAGTATTATACCTACTTGAGGGGTTAGTGAGGTTACTTACCTAACATGCCCTCCCCCTTAAAGAACAACCTTGTCCTCAAGGCTTGAGATGAGGAAATTGTTGTAGAACATGGGTCAGCTCCCACGTGGCATCTTCTCGAGTTGTATCTTTCCACTGAACTGAAACTTCCTTTATGGTGCGTTGATGGAGACGATACTCTCGTTGGTCCAAGAATTCTTGTGGATACAACCAAATGGAACCCTCTTCATCCAACTCAAAGAGATTGGTATGATTTTGACACTTACTTACAATCACTTTATTTAAGCATGAGACATGAAAAATAGGATAGAGCTTAGAATGACTAGGCAGAGATAACTGGTAGGCCATGGTCCCCACTCACTTGAGAATTTTATAAGGATCATAAAATTTGGCAAAAATTTTCTAATAGTGTTCATATTTTAGTGAAGTCTTCTTATAAGTTTTCATATGAAGAAACACATGATCCCCTTCAGCAAATTGGCATTCATAATGACCTTGATATGCTTGTTACTTCATTAAATTATAAGCCATGACCAAATTTTATTTGAGGGTATAGAGAAGGGCCTCATAGACTGTAACATTTTTGTCAACCTCTCGAAACTTCGAGACACCTAGCATGTATGGGAGAATCAATGGTGGATTTAATCCATAGACTTCTTCAAAAGGAGTCATGCAATTAGTTGTATTGCAAGATGTGTTGTACCACCATTCAACTAAGGGTAACCATTGAGCCCACTAGTTTTGTCAGTCTGATGAAAAGCACCACAAATATGATTCCAAAAACTTGTTGACAAATTTAGTTTGGCCATCATTCTAGGGATGATAGGTGGTGTTGATATGTAATTGAGTTCCCTGGAGCCTAAACAATTCTTTCCAAAAATTTCCGGTGAAAGTTGGATCTCAGTCAGAGACAATAGAATGAGGCATGCCATGAAGTTTGAAAATATTATCCATGAAAAAATGAACCATTGTGGATGCAGTGAATGGGTGTTGAAGAGAACAAAAATGAGCATATTTGGAAATACGATCAACAACCACCATGATGACTGACCTATTTCCCGATTTAGGTAAGCTAACAATGAAATCCATAGAAATATCTCTCCAAATAGCAGGGGGAATTGGAAGTGGTTGGAGTGTGCCTGGAGCTTTGATTGTTTCTCCTTTGTTCTTTTGATAGAAATCACATTCATCCACAAAGGTGTGTACATCATGTTTAATACCATAATATAAAAAAGAACGTTTGAATTTTTCATAGGTTTGGGTAAACCTTGAATTCCCAACTGTGGGTGAAGCATGAAGCTCAGAAAGCACCATGGATTTAATTTGTGAATATTTTCTTAAATGAAAATGGCCTGTTACCCCCTCACACTAGGGGTAATTATGGATATCATGTCTCGACACCCACATGTAGCATAAATGGATTTTCGAGAGCCATATTGACTAGAATATCCTCGCAGGGCCCCTCCTATTCATTGATGCACCACCATACATCACCAGGAGAAGAGAAACATCCATCACACCAGCCTAGCCCCAAAGGGAAACAAGTCTTTCTTCATGAGGTAATAATTATGGTATCATGGTAAGTGTCACCCTAATAATTGAATCATTTGAACATGTTTCAAAGAATTCTTTATTGATTATAGAAGGTTTTCTTGGAAATTATACTTCTTCCCTTATTTAACCTTGGTAGGTGTCATTTTATCCTATTAAGTTGGTCACCCATGGCAATAGGGTGTTATTGGGGGGTTCCTTGAAGATTCATCGTACCACTCCCAGTCATACTTATCACTTTCCATACTTATTCCATTTCATTTCCTCATCTTTTAGAATTTTCAGGTGTATTGACCCAAGAAGGGATTGTACCTCATTTCATGGGAAGAAGGAGCTAAAGGCCCAGAGGAAAAGGTAGCTGGAAAAATATAAAATCCAAATGATAACCTTCTATATGTTCGCCCAAGAGGTCATGAGAATGGTGAAACATTTCTCCTAAAATAATTTGAATACCTGCAAAAGAAAATTCACATTATATAGATGTCTCGCTTGTTGAGGTATGTACATGTATGTGGTTTCCCTTTCCTTCCATTCATATGGCACTCAATGTACCTATAAATTCAAGTGACATTGTAGAACTCTTTTCTTTCCATGTCTTATAGTACCTAATTGTTTTGGACTTTAATTAATTAATGGAAATAAATGGGCTTGGAAAAGGGTTGCATTGGAAACAAAACTGCAGCACACCCTCTACAAAGGCACCCATAAATGAGACAATACGAACCCTTTTATGTCATGAACCCCATGCCCATAAGTTTTACCCCACTCGACCTCACACCCATACATGGATTATATGTGTTTTCCTTGGGAAAATACATTTACTTGAGGATTTACTCTCCCAATAGGATTCCTTGACACCCCTCCCACACTTAAATTTGACAAATTGTATAAGGTCTTTGAGCATTTGTTTAGTTTTGAAAAGGGGGGTTCGATGCACATGTTCAAGTGGTTCTATTATTAGATGTGGCTTAATTGAAATGATTTTTCTGACTTATGGACCCTTGAAGGGCATACATGTTTTTCTTTGCAAGACCTTTCTTGGTGGACATCTATTCATGAGGAGATGACCTGTTCAGACCTTCATTGGGGCTTTGGATCGCAAGGATGGATGCAGAGATCCACATCTGGGGAAAATCTTGTGATCATCATTGCATGTTGAAGAAGGATGTCATTGTCTTAGGAGGCACTCTGGCATGGCTAGGATACTAGCTCCCAACCTTCACCACTTGTACGCTAGACTTTGGAGGCTTGTGCGTCACCCTTATATCCCATGACATCACTATGGATTGATGGAGATGATGGAGGAGGCGTGTGATGTGATATTTGGCATGTGTTGAGATAATGGATGGCCTTGGAGGCCTAGTGCCACACATTCCCAACCTAGAATCACCTTTTGGGAGCCTAACGTCACCCTATAAGGGTGTGACGTCACTTTTAGGGTTTATTTTGTGCTAAATAAATTAATTTTATTAAAATTAATTTTAAGGGAAATTTTGTCAGGTTGGCCATGTTATATTTTAAAGTTGACATTTTTAGGGTAAAAGGTGATATAAATACACCTTTGAAAATTCATTTTTACACATAATGTTCCTCTCACAAGAGGGGAGGTCTGAAATGTTCACCCTATTGGAGCTATTGGCTGAAATTTACTAAGGCGCACCTCTTGGAGTATATGCTTTTGATGTTTTTTGATGATTTTGGGTGGAAATTTCTACAAATAGGTGTTTTTTATGCTTGATCATTCTTGGTGAAGTAAGTAAAATATGCAATTTATCTTCAATATTTGAATGGTTATGGTATATTTTACTTGTTCATGTTTAAGATTATGAAATTTCTTGCTAAGAAACCCTAGGAGAAGGGACATAAGGTGCTTCTACCTTCTCTAGCTCTTTCCACTTGTTAAATTGTCAAGAAAATCTATCTAGATTAGGCTCCTAAATCCCTAAAGTGCTATCACTTTGGGAATCCTATTCTAGTATATTGTCTCATAATATATTTCAATAGTCCAAGGAGAGAAGGATTTGTTGGGGCCTAAAATTTCTTATGCTCTAGTGGAATTCATCTTTGAGACTTGAATGCTTGAGGCCTTGAAGTGCCAACACCTCTAGCATTTATCTCTTTATCCTTTGACCACTATTGTCATCGTTTATCCAAGTTAATTTTCTTCTATAATTGACTCCATAGGCCCAAAAGGAACTGATTTATGATCTCTCTTGTTAAAGGAATTGATCAAAACAACTCTTACACTCATTTCTTCAAAGCTTTCACTAACTAGTTCTAACCCTAGCTTAGCTAAATTGACTAATTGCGCTTCTTTTGTTACAAATATATTGCTACAACCATCTTGAACATTGTAATTTTCTGCATACACTCTACTAACATTGACTTAAAATAATCATAAATTTCTCTAGGAAAGTGCTAATTGATCTATGGAATAAATGTTATTTTTTCAGTGTACTTTCATGCTATTATGAGTAGTGTTTCTCATGGTTGTTACAAAAGATTAATTGCTTTTGTAAACTGATAATTTGCTTCATTTTTACTTCAAACACTCCTAATTTACATTGTATGTTGTCTTTAAGGCTTTATTTTCATAATTTACTTGTAAATTGTTATATGTGTGTGTGTGTGTGTGTGTGTGTGTGTGTGTGTGTTGTATTGTTCTTGTTACAGGCAGGTACACCATTACTCTTATTTGCCTCAATTCCTCATACATACACCTTGTGACGTAGGTGACTAGTGAGAGGGGGGTATATCTTAACCATATCCATACCCTACCCATCCCTTTAGACCACCAGGGATGCCTCCCTTTGGTTGGACCTCCATCCATCCCTAAAAGTGGGGATTTCTCACTAAGGTGACAGTGGTGGGATATCCTATTGTTACGCCAATTTCACCTACTTGTCTTGGGATTTGGACAAGTAAAAACTATATGATAACATTTTTGGTGTCATTTTTGGGGATAATAAAGTTAGGTTTCCTCAACAACACATATTTTGGTAATATTTTTATCAAAACCCTTATCCTACAAGTTTACCTAGTGACTCCACTGAGGATAATTGCCTCACTTCCTTTGATAATCCTAGAAGGACTATCTGGCGGCTCCATTGGTGACAACCTTATAATATCCATCCATGGCTTGTCCATGGAACCTGGGTGATATTTTCAAACCCTTAGACATGAGTAAAATCATAAGTTACCCTCGATGAATGCCTACAAGGTATGAAAAATGGCTACCAAGGTTCACTGGTAATGATGTAACCTCGGTTGAAGAGCATATGGATAATTTTTTGTCTTTCTTCCAAATAAATCCTATGAGTTATGATGTTGAAGACTTGGTGATGAAGCTCTTTTCATACACTCTTTATGACGATGCTATAATATGGTATGAGGGTCTCCCAAATAAAATCATCAAGACCGTGGACCAGTTTGAGGAAACATTATTGAACAAATGGTCACTTCACAATATGTTTCTCTCCTTGTAAATTCAAGATATTATGGGGTACCCAAACCTTTTTCCTCTTGATTGGGTAAAAGCCTATTCACATTTTGACAGAAACCCATCCCTGGCTATTCCTCATGTATGGAATATTAAAATTACATTTATAAGATAGAAGTAACACATCAAGATATGTTGATAAAACTATTTTTTTATCTCTAGAAACAAACAAATGGATTGGGTTGAGCATATTCTCAGGCCGAGGAGTATATCTAGTATTGATATCTTGATCCAAAATTTCCTCAAAATATGGGCCCCACTAACAGGAAGGTATGAATACACCCTCAACGATATGAGGTGGCCCTCCAAAAGGAAGGGTTATATCTTATCCCTGATGAGGAAAGTGAAGAGATCCATGAAAAGGGATACCAATCCCATGAGGACAAGAAAACATTTACACATGATCCTATCAAAGACAATGAAGACTTGATTCAAGAACAATAACTTGAAAAGGTGAACTATGAGGAAAATCACCAAGAAGAACATGAGTTTCCTTGTGAACATATTGAAGACCTAATCCATGAAGAGGATTCTCATGAGGACAAATCTCTAGTGTCTACTCCTCCACCCGATGAATTCATCCAAGATTTCATTCGTCCTCCACAAGAAGAAGAGAATTTGGTTATTCATTTTCCCTTCCAGGTTTTGATGATGTTATGTTCTATGATTTGGAAGGTGAAGAGATAAAGGAAACCTTGGATGCACTAAAAACTTCATGTTATAATGAAAGTGATGATATGGTCCACAATATTGATGAGTTTATACATTTTGGGGGATGTAAATGGGATGTTATTTTCTATGAGGGAGATCCCATTTATGAAATTGAATATCAATTCCAATTGTTTCCTTTGCAACTATCATATAATATTGTTGTTGAATCTGACATTTGGCAACAAGGAGATGACATAATTACATATGTATTCTAAACACCCAGGGATACTTAATGCAATATTCTCATAATGATTTATGGTCATACCTTGAGGATTTTGATGAGTATTCCTTTGAGAACTTGGATATACTCTATGAAGAGGGTTTTCAACCACCATTGTGCTCAGATTGTGATGAGGGTGAGGACATGATCTAGGTGGATATTGGTGGCCACCCACCTTTTCCAACTTCAAACTAGCTCATCTTGACAGTTTTCAGTTCAACATGTTTCTCTGTAATGGGGACATTTCTTTGTAATTATGGGTCATGCACTTTCAGGATTGTCATGAATCCCTACATAGCATCTAGGTGGATATTGGTGGTCTCCCACCTATTCCAACCATCTTATTTTGGAAGTTTTCATAGCAGTACATCTTTTTGTACTTCTAGGGTCATTTTGGGGCCCTAAACAAAGTTTTCTTGTCTTGAAACATTCAAAATAAAGACAGAGTTAGATTTTGATGGCATAAGGCATAGATCTCAAAAATACCTTTCCAACAGGCTATCACACACCTTAAACGGAGATCGTATGCAAAAGTTATGACCCCAGGAAGTTGATGTACTAACTTACACCAACGTGTCCCACATGACTTTTGGCGCTTCATATCCTAGGGTTATTTTTTTAGATGTATAGGATTTTGGCATTCATGTTTATCATAAAAAGGCCTTTAGAACCTCATTGTAATCATATTCTTGCAAATGAGTGTAGCAGTCACATCTCTTCTCAGAGATAAAGATTCCACCATTCTAGCAAGTCTTACACTCTGTATTTTTACTGTCTCTGTACATTTCTTTCATTAATAAAAATCATGTATTGTTGTATTTCTCTATTTATGCCAATTTTTATGTGTATTTAATCATAATATCTCTTCTTTCATTTCATTCTGAAAATAATATGGATATGTGGCATTAGAGCAGGCTGCTCTTGATCGTTTTTCAGTGAATGTCCCCGATGAGGTCTGAATATAGCAAGTTGGGTCTCGAGCTTGTCTCTCTTGAGGAAAATCTCTCTTTCACACCCAAGAAACCCTCTATCATGGATGAAAATAAAAACAATGGAGCAAAATATTATATTAACATGTTGCTTGAGCAAGCTCTCACGCGACAGAGGGACAAAATGATGGATAATTTTGCCCACATCCTTAAATGCCTGTCGATAGAAACATGCACATATTCATCAAGAAACCCCTTTGGAGGAACCTCTCCCTTCAAGGTACAAGTTAATTTTGATATTATCATATTTAAAGGACAAATAGATGTGGATGCCTTATAAAAATGGTTAAATATGCTAGAAGGTTATTTCTTTGTTCACAATTTTTTCAATATGGAAAAGATCAACTTCGCACTCTTCAAGGCTCTCCCCCACATCAAACATTGGTGGGAAACTTACTAGGAGAAAATTTCCATAGAGGAATATGGAATATATGGGGCCTAGACCACTTGAGGATTTTTTGTGGATGCGGTCAAGGAACAATACTACCTTGTTGATAACTATGAAGACCAGTAAATGAGATGGACCACACTACAGCAAGAGAAGAGTCAAACAATGTTGGAGTTCAAAAATACTTTCCATACCTTGCACACCAATTTAGGTATCAAACACTGTAAGTGGCATCTGGTTCTGAAATACAATGGGTCTCTGCATTGATACATCCAAACCAAAATGGATTTCCTAAACATCTCATCATTGGGAGATGCCTATCGCTATCCTATCAAAATCAAGAAGAAATTTAGGCACCAACACAAATGGGAGTTTGGGTATGCAAATCTACAACAACCAAAGCATGGTAAAGATTTCCCTAATCAACAGCCTCATGAAAACCATTCCAAGGCAGAAGAAAAGAAGGGTAAAGGAAAGACAAAGAATGACACTTGGAAGTGGTGCGGATTCTACAAAATCCCTTGGCACAACACTGATGAATGTCGCTCGAAATAGTCATTGGTGGTTGAGGTCAAATACAAGGAGTTGAACCCCACTGCTACTATCGAGACCACAAAAATTCAACCAGAAGAATCGGTAGATCCTGAAGAGAGGGAGTGCCTCTTCCATTCATAGATGTGGGTAAAGGGGACCCCATTATATTTCATTGTTGATAGTGGAAACTAGAAAAACCTCATCGCAGTTGAGGTTATGAAACAGTTGGGTTTGTCAACAACACTAGACATGTAGCCATACAACATCAGGTGGCTTCACTAGGGATGATATCTCTGTGTCAGTCAGCAGTGTCTCTTGTCTGATGGCATCCATCCCTTCAAGGATGAGGTAGTGTGTGACGTTTCCCCTCTTGATGTCTGTGATGTTTCTTTGGGCCAACCATATATGTGGAAATGTCATGTTGTTTATGATTCTCAACCCCGTAGTGTCATTATTACTCTGGGGGTCATCTCTACAGGATACCAGAGATGGTTCCATCTATTATTCCACCAAAACAGTGTCGCAATATAATCTCTCATACTGCAAAATTCATCCTCTTCACAGTTTGTTCAAAGGATGCACAAAATGCCATTGTAACCACTATAGCCTCAACACTTTATATCCATCAGAAGCAGATTGCAGAAGAGAAAGAAGATATTGTTTCTTCACCTACAATGGTGCCTACACAATGCCCCATAAAACTCAAATACAATAGGTTTGTGGAATATATTCAACCCCGCCAGTAATAGGTTCATGACAACCTTCCATAGAACATGCAGCATAACTTCTCCAACAAGGCACACAACTCACCAAGATTGAGATTCAGAAAAATATTTCCCCTCTTCCCTGGGAAATCAAGGAAATGGAGACCATTTATTCCTAAGGGGGGAGGATTGATCTAGGTGGATATTGGTGGCCACTCACATTTTCCAACTTCCAACTAGCTCATCTTGACAGTTTTCAGTTCATCATGTTTCTCTGTAATGGGTACATTTCTTTGAAATCATGGGTTCTACACTTTCAAGGTTGTCCTAAAGCCCTACACAACATCCAGGTGTATATTGGTGACTTCCGACCTATTCCAACTCACTTATTTTGGAATTTTTCATTTTAGTACATCTTATTGTACTTCAAGGGCCATTTTGGGTCCCTAAATAGTGTTTTATTGGCTTTCCACAGTCAAAATTGTAGACAAAGTTAAATTTTGATAGCATAATGTGTAGTCCTCTAAAATACCTTTGCAATGGGTTATCACACACCTCAAAACAAGATCGTATGCAAATTTTATGACCTCAGGAAGTTTATGTACTACTTTACCCCAATGAGGCCCACATTAATTTTTGCGCTTCATCTCCTAGGGTTAGATTTTTGGATGTCTAGGGTTTTGGAATTCATGTTTATCATAAAAATACCTTTAGAGCCTCATTGTAATCATCTTCTTGCGAATGATCATATCCGTCACATCTCTTCTCAGAGATAAAGCTGGCACCATTCTAGTGAGTCTTGCACTCTTTATTTTTACAATCTCTGTACATTTCTTTCATTAACAAAAACCATGTATTGTTGTATTTCTTTATTTCTGGAAATTTTTATGTGTACTTCATTGTAATATCTCTGCTTTCATTTCATTCTAAAAATAATCTGGATCAGGACGTGGTTTTTCTAGAGAAGGATACTTGTGATGAGGTTTCCCAGCCTCCTCATTTTCCTTTATCTCACTATGTTTCTAATGATGTCATTGGTAAACGTGTCTCTTGTCTCAGGTGGTCCCCAAGGAAAATTTTTCTCTTTGAATTTAAAGGTAGATTGAACTCTTTGAGAAGAAGTATAGTACCTCATTCTTTTAACCGTTCCCTAAGAAGTTGCCAGTCATCCTCCAAATTCTTGTTCATCCCATCTCAAACCTCGGGGAGTGATGAAGTTCAAGAAAGTCAACCTTTTGATCCTCCCAATCATCCTCTTGATTCTTCTCCCTTTCAAAACCTTGTTCAAGGATTGATTCAAAATTCTTATGGAAGTGTGATTTGGCATGATTTTTTCCCTCCCTCCCACCTCTATAAGTTAAATTTTATGATTAACTATAATATATTGCATGCTCTAACTCAAGTGCCTTTCTTGCTTGACTTATCCTTGCTATGGTTTATGATGAAGAATAGAGGCAGATCTTATGATACATTTAGAGCATAGTCATATTGGTTAGATGATTATACCTAGCATTGAGACTAACATTGCTTAGTGTAGGTAGGTAGGCATTTGTATCTTACATATCATTGTATATATGTTGTATACTATAGATCATGGTAGTATAGTTTGTATTTATCTCAGATTTATTTGCATACATGCATATTATTTACATGTTCCTTCCTTTTCATATTGCATCATTACTATATCATATTTATGCACTTTCATTGACATGTTAGAATATAATTTTCTTTTCATCATTTAATTACATATTTTGATCATTTTTATAAGAACAAGAAATGATAGGGCCACCCTAGGTACTCTAATATTTTTCTTGAGTGTGTAGGCACAGGTCGTACCAAATATGTTAAGGTTCTCATGCACTCTACATTGAGCACATGTACCCGAGTAGAAACCTGATGTTACCCCCTCACACTAGGGGTAACTATGTAGAACATGTCGCGGGGCCCATAGGTAGCATATATGGAGTCTCAAGAGCCATATTGACTAGTATATCCCCATCGAGCCCCTCCTATTCATTGATGTGCCACCATACATCACCAACAGCATAGCAGTGTCCATCACACCAGTCTGGCCCCAGAGGACGGGAGGTATTGCTTCATGAGCTAATAAGTCTAGTATCATGGTAAGTGTCACCCTAATAATTGAAGCATTTGAACATGTTGCAAATAATTCTTTATTGATTACAAAACGTTTTCTTGGAAATTATACTCTTTACCTTATTCAACCTCGGTGGGTGTCATTTTATCCTAGTAAGTGTTAGAAAAATAAGTGTTATTGTTTCACCATAGAAAATATAGCAATATTTTCACCCAACCATAGGCACAAAGGCCACTTTCGAGCACCTTAAACTTGACAGAAAGAATAATTATGAAATCAAACCCTATAACCAATAGCCAACCAACGTAGCGTACCAGGCAGAAAGTCCAAACTATAGACAAAGAGAAAGTCCAAGACAAAACTGAAATTCCTATTGCAGCAGTTGCAGCTACAACTCCTCTCCAAACTTATGCACCACTGGTATTATGTAGTTGTGAGAGTGAGAGTGACAAATGAGCTCTAGCACCCTCTTATTTATAGTCCTCCAAGTGACCTAATTGGGCCGACTTCTACTTCTAGAGGCTAATAACTCAATAATAAATATTCTCTTGAGTCGACTTGTCTCCTGGGGTTATGATCCAATGTTTTAGGGTTTCTCTTACTTCCTGAAATATTATATTCTCATTAGGGTTACATGTAGAGGTTAATACCTCCTGCATTTACCATAATATCAACACTCCCTCCTGGATAGGGAGGTATTAAAGCCAATGGTATGGTATTGATCACACACAAACCATTCAACCGATAGCATCATCATAGCCTCACAAATTGTCTCATGGTCAAATCATGAGCACCATCATCACTATCAATATCATTTGATATAATTAACTACATCATCTCTCGAATCCATACTCCATTTGAGTAATCGGGCATGATGTTGAATAATTCACTCACTCCACAGAGTGATACAAGAATAATTCTTCTAATTTGGACATATGTCCTAGAAGAATGATTGTCCTGGACCATTTTCCACAGGGAGAATGTTTTTCCATCAGCATACTAACTATCCATCTAGATGGAAATCATCTCCAAAGCTAGTGATAGTCTCCATGGAAATCAAAACAATTCCATCCAATAGAACACAATTGTGTTTATCCATAGTAGTACAAAACTGCTACCCAGTGGTACACAACCACTCCTAGTAGCACACGCTACTAACCAATGACACACATTTACTACCAATGGATCAAATCCACAACATTAGCATACTATTATTTTCCAAAGACATACAGTCTCCACGACAATCATATCATCTAATATCAACCTGTATAAAACAATATCATGATATAAATTGAGTCATTTGGTCCATTCTTCCACTCACATATGTGAGATATAGAAGAGAATATGCCCTCATAAAGTAAATCATCAGCCATGGGCTATCTGAATTATTCTTCTCAAGCATAGAAGAATAATTGTCCCTAATTTGTGAGCTTGGACCATTCACCTAACTGGGCCATTCCTCTGGCACTAATCATAGTGCAACCTGGAGAGAATGAGTATGCCCTAGGGAATGCATGTCCCTGATTGTTGAACCTGGACCATTCACATAATTGGGCCATTCCTTCGGCACTAATCATAGTGTAACCTGGAGAGAATGATTCAGCCCTAGGGAATGACTATCTAGGCCATTTTTTATGGAAATGGTTGTCTTGCACCAACCTCCAAAACAAACCATTCTTTGAAACTCCTCACAACTGTGAACTTCAAAAGAATGAATTTTCGATGAGGCGGTCCATTCTACTTTACCACTACTTAGAGTGACTTCCAAGAAGAATGATTTTCCTAGACCATTCCCCCACATTGGCCGCAAGGGGAATCACTATCTATGGTACATCAGCAATCTATCGGAACATTTTCATTACGAAAATGACTGTCTGATCTGGACCATTTTCTGAACTGGAAAATTCATGTCCATCAAAAATAACAAACCACTTTCCAAACTGGAAAGGAACTTCCCATCCTGGACCATTTTCTGAAATGGAAAATGACTTTCCATAAATAAATAACATATCAGTGCTCCCTCCCAACCTGGGATTAATCACTTAGTTTTCCAATAAGGAAGTCATCTCCACGATCCCCAACTTGTCTCTTAAGTATGAAAAAATTTCATCTTGGATAGAGGCTTTACCAAAATATTTGTTATCTTCTCATCTGTGGAGATATACTGGAGAACCACTTCTTTATTTTATACTTTATCATGTAGAATATAATTTCTTGATCTCAATTTACTTCATCCTATCATGGAACATCATTTTCTTTGAAATATTCACATAGCTCTTGATCATTACAATATATCATGGTCGAATTCAGCACCTGATCAGACGGTCCATAAATCAAATTATTGATTTTGTACAAGCTGCAATATACTCTGCTTATGTAGTGTTGATTGCAATGCACTTCTATTTCCTACTAGCTCATGACATTGTGGAGTAGAATTCCTTCTGTCATTTGTACTCCCTACCTAATCTAAATCGATAAATGCATTCAATTGTATGTCATAATTTAAACGTCCCATAAAAAAATATATGGTTGAGTATTCTCCAAATACACTAACGATACAATCAATTGTCAATACAGAGACAATTCTATTGGATTAGAGTCTCTTCAACTTCTTCAGATCTATTATCATGGGAGTTAGAAATAGATTTTCAATCCATCATTGTAGACTTCTGAGCAACCATTATGATACACTTTCTCTGTCATAGGAATTTTTTTCCACGATTCTACTAAATATGAGATACTCTGCATCAAATTGCTTGAATCCATACAAGGTCTTCTTCCATTTTCAAACATGGGTATCTTTCTGGTATAATATTCTTTCTCAATTTTCTTTATTGGGAAGAACAGTCTTTTACATGTAAATTTCAATCCATGGATATTGCAAGAGGTATATCTAGTTTACTGGAACAAATTGTCGTCATAGTCTTCTCCATCCTTATGGAAGAACCTTTATTTCTAAATCTCACAATGCTTCCATTCATAAGTATTTTTCACATTTTCTTACATACATTTGCCTTCATCACAACTTCCACTTCTTCTAGTTGACTGCTTCTAGTGGGTTCAAACCAAGATGGTAGTCTTATGATTCTCGGTATAATAACTAGTTGTTCTGGATTTTATTTCTTTATTGGAATATTCATGTTATTCCTCATGTTCCTCTTTAGATTTTGGGTCCATGGATTCTTCTATAGATTACATGCCCTTCCTTCCTGAAGATTCCAACTTCTTCCTTTCATCATAGGAACATGGATGTAGATGGACAACCAAGGATACTTAAGACTTATTTTCAAAGAAGACTTCTTCTATAGTCAAATTGAAGATGTGTTGCTTATCATGGCTACTACTTTCAATCGGAACATAGATAGATACTTCATAATATTCACAGATTCTTTAATGGATCATATAATTTAGGATTAGCTCCTTCCTAATCCTCGCTTCATGCATGAATGCATGCTCTTCTTTTGGAATTATGTAATCAACTCCCTCCATCTAAGAGAGTCCATTTTTTTTTTCTGGATCCTTATTTCCTTATGCAAAGTGTCACAAGTCTTATTCTAATTTCCTCTTGATTATTGACTTCTTTCTTATTTCACTCCTTCTGGGTCTCTTCAAGTTTGATTCTGATTTCGGCTTATCTGACAGTTGTTGCTTATCTAATATATTCCTCAGGAATTTTCCAACACACTTCATCATCTTGTCGTCACCATAATAGAAATACTTATCTCGTTATTCTTTAGTGGGTATTGTTTCACTGACCATCTTTTCTACTAAGAAATAGATATGCATGATATGTACAGGAACTATGTAAACATGGTATGTACAAGAACTATGTTATAGAAGAATATTGTTACCTTGACTGGTTCATTTGTTTCCTTCCTTGTCATTAACTCAGGACAGTGGTTCCTATAGTGACCATATTTTCGACAATTGAAGCATTGTATTTTTGACATATCCTTTTCTTGATTTGGTTTCTTCCTTAAGCCAAACTTCCTCTTATTCCTAAAATTATTGAATTTTGTTGTGAAGGCTTGATCATCATATTTCTTTTGGGATTTCTATTTTGAGTTAATCCTTGATTATTATTGTGCACAACAAGTCGAAAGTTATTAAAATGTGGGATACTCCTTTCTTATGTTCATGCTTGTGGAAAATGCATCCCATGTCTTGGGAAGGCCATTGAGTACTATATTTACCAGTTCCTTTTCTGAAATGATTTCTTCAATATCTTGTAGTTGATCTCTTAACTAAGAGATTCTCACAAAGTATGATGTTATGCTATCATCATCATTAATTTTCATGTCACGGAGCTCATTTTTCAGACTCATTACTTGTCCAATGTTTCTGACTGAGAAGAGGTTAGTTAGGGCATCATACATCTTCTTAGATGATTCAAAATGAGAGATGTAGGGTATCAAGTGGTATTTTACATAGTCCACTATGATACTCATAACGTTCATGTTGTTTTTCTTGAACTTCTCCATAAATGCAATGTTTTGAGGTTCATTCTCTTTTCTCGCTTCAAACTGTGGTTCCATGATCTTGCCTTTCATGATATCCAACACTTTGCTCTTGGCAAGGATGAGCTCAATCCTTTTCTTCCATGCTATGAAGTTAGAAGCCCCTTCTAACTTGTTTTCTGAATTCATAGAGTAAGTCATGAATGTTTTGACTTGGTCAACCTTTGACTTTGACCAAAAACTCAAACTTGGTGTCTTGGCTTGCTGAGAGTGCCAAGATTTGTGCTTGGCTAGGGCACAATAGGATATCTAGGTATTAGGTCAAGATTTTCACTTAAGTTTCCTTAACAAGAGGGTTAGGGTTTCGTTGTTGTAGAAAAACTTTGACTGCAACTCCAATTGTAACTGAGAAAATCCTCCCAATATATCTTCCAATGTTTAGATTGTCTGAAGATAGTGTGGCTCCATAACCTGCTATAAAAATAGATGTGCTCACTTCACCATAGAAAATATATCAATATTGTCACCCAACCATAGGCACAAAGGCCACCCTCGAGCACCTTAACCTTGACAGAGATAATAATCCTGGAAGAAAACCCTAGAACCAATAGCCAACCAAGGCAGCGTACCTCTCTCTAGAGCTAGTGTACCATGCAAAAATTCCAAACCATAACCAAAGAGAAATTCCAAGCCAAAATCAAAATTCCAATTTCACTTGTGCACCACTGGTCTTATGCAGTTGTGAGAGTGAGAGTGAAAAATGAGCTCTAGCGCCCTCCTATTTATAATCCTCCAAGTGAGCTAAATAGGTCGACTTCTACTTATGGAGGCTAATAACTCAATAATAAATATTCTCTTGAGTCGACTTGTCTCCAAGGGTTATTATCCAATGTTTTAGGGTTTCTCTTGCTTCTCGTAATATTCTAGTCTCGTCAAGGTTACATGTAGAGGTTAATACCTCTCGTAGCTACCATAATATCAAGAGTAAGTTGGTCACCCTTATGAATAGGGTGCTACTAGGGAGCTCCTTGAAGTGTCATTGTACCACTCTCAGTCATACATATCACTTTCCATACTTGTTCCATTTTGTCTCCTCATCTTTTGGTATTTTTGGGTGTACTGACCCAAGAAAGGATTGCACCTCTTTTGATGGGAAGAAGGGGTCAAAGGCCCAAAGGGAAAGGTAGATGGAAAAATATAAAATCCAAATCTAACCTTCTAGATGTTCTCCCAAGAGGTCTTGAGAATGGTGAAACATTTCTCCTAAAATAATTTGAAGACCCGCAAAAGAAAATCCACGTTATATAGATGTCCCACTTGTTGATGTGTGTACATGTATGCAGTGTCCCTTTATTTTCATGCATATGGCACTCTACATACCTCTAGCATCAAGTGATACTGTGGTGCTCTTTTCTTTCCATGTATTATAGTGCCCAATTATTTTTGAATTTAATTAATTAATTGCAATAAATGGGCTTGGAGAAAGGTTGCATTGAAAATGAAGGTGCAACACACCCTCTACAAAGGCACCCATAAATGAGACAATATGAGCCCTTCTATGTCATGAACCCCATGCCCAGAAGTTTTACCCCACTCCACCTCACACACATACATGCATTATATGGGTTTCCCTTGGGAAACACCCTTCACTTGAGGATTGACTCACCCAATAGGGTTCCTTAACACCCCTCCCACACCTAAATTTGACAAATTGTAAAAGGTCTTTGAGCATTTGTTTAGTTTTGAAAAGGGAGCTTTGATGCACATGTTCGGGTGGTTATATTATTAGATTTTTATTACTTAGCATGATTTTGTTCCTTATGGACCCTTGGAAATTGTACCCATTTGTCTTTGTAGGACCTTTCCCAATGGACAGGTCTTCATGAGGAGATGACTTGTTCGGACCTTCATGGAGAATTTGGATCCCAAGGATGGATGCAAAGACCCCACGTCTGGGGTAATATTGTGATCATAATTTGCACATTGAAGGAGATTGTTTCCTTATGAGGAACTCTGGCATGGCTAGGAGACCATCTCCCATCCTTCACCACTTGGACGTCAGCCTTCAAAGGCTTGGACGCCACCGTTATAGCCCATGACATCACCAGGGCTTGATGGAGATGATGGAGGAGGCTTGTGATTTGACATTTGGCACGTGTTGATATGATGGATGGCCTTTGGATGCCTAGCGTCACACTTTCCATCCTAGTGTCACATTGTGGGAGCATAATGTCAACCTATAATGGTATGACTTCACTTTTAGGGTTTTATTTTGTGCTAAATAAATGAATTTTATTAAAATTGAATTTTAAGGGAAATTTTGTAAGATATGCCTTGTTATATTTGAAAGTTGACATTTTTAGGGAAAAAGGTGATATTAATACACCTTTGTAAATTAATTTTTACACAAAATTCCTCTCACAAGAGAGGAGGTATGAAATTTTCACCCTTGTAATGTCCCCAGTGTTAAATTATGTACCAAGGCAAGTGTTTCTCTTCCCTAGGCCCTAAGGGAGAGAAATTGCCGAATATGGGTCTTAGTCAAATTAATTTGTGAGATGCAAATTAAAAGATAACTTTATGATTGAAGTGAGGGTGAGTGAAG
>ML783936.1:767995-813276 GCA_009831015.1 Picea engelmannii | reverse complement strand
GAGGTTGCTACCTCTGTTTTACAAGCTGCAACTTGTTTGAGAGCACCAACTCTCTAGTTTCTCTAGCACCCACTAGAAGGAAGCACCAACTCCCTGGATTCTCTAGCACCCACTAGAGGGAAGCACCAACTCCCTATATGTTCTAGCACCAACTGGATGGAAGCACCAACTTCCAGTTACACAAGCTCCACCTATATAACAGAGAACACTTGTTCTCCCTTGCACCACCCTGCCACCCTGGTTTCTCTGGCTGCAACTAGATGGAAGCTACAACTTCCTTTGTTCAAGCTCCCACTTGAACCTCTAAGGACAATAGTCCTCCCGAGCACCTCCCAACCTCCCTAGAATATTAATGAATAAATAAGCAGTCAACTATGCAGATAAATCAATTCTTACCAATCTTTCTTTTGTTCTGTAAATCTGGTCTTCTACAAACTGTTCTTTTGTTCTTCTCTTCCTTTGTCTGTTCAGCAGGTCTTCTCTACATCAACTCGTTCTATCATTCTGCTCTGCTTCAACTTCTCTTTATCATATTTTACTCTTCTCTGAGTTTCATCTCACACTGTGCATATTCTCCATCTCACTCTGTACGATCTGATTTTCCCTTTCTTATAGTTTTATTCTTTTCTCATACAGAACAGCTAACCACACGTTGTATTTCTCTTTTTCTTTTATACACCCTCACGGTGGTTCAACTTCCCATCTCCTTCGGCAAAAGGAAGACAATTGTCCGAGAAACTGAAACACCAACAAATTCGCAATCATGAATCCATTTCACTAACAGATTCGTAACTGAGGGGTTAACTTTGAGAGAGAACAGTAACCTTCCGATCATATTCCAATTTATCTGCACCGTTGGATGAACTATATTGACATTTCCTTTAAATCAGGTTTCAGCATTTCGACAATCCTGTGTTGAGTGTCTCTACACTTCATTTCGCGATCCTCGAAGTTCCGATACAGAACTTTTCTGCACTAGCTCCTTCCCCAATATGACTATGGTCATAACCAAGCGCCTATGCAAAAAGCCCTTTCGCGATTTCTCATTTCGTGATTTTCGACACTATGCTCCGTTGACCCCAAGTCAGTGAAATTTCGATCACTTGCCACATGTCCTATGATTCGATGGTCCAGATGTGATCTTGATTCAATGGCTATGATTGAATCGCGATTTCGCAATTTCGGCATTCTTGTTGCATTGGGTTCTTTGCCTCTCCATGTCACGATTCGTGAAACTTCGATATGGAGTTAGATCAACGGTTCAGATCTGATCTCTATTCAACAACTGCGATTAAATCACGATTTCGACATCCTTGATGTCCAGTGTTTTTGTCACTTCAAAGTCCCGATTCACGAAACTCCGACATGGGGTCAGATCAATGGTCCAGATCAAACCTTAATCTGACAGCTCAGATTGCATTGTGATTTCGCATATCGCGATTACGCCTGCTTCTCCTTGTACCTTAAAGGACATGCAGGTTCTTCTTGATTCAACGATGGTCGGATCCTGTGCTTGGATCTAATGGCTGAGATATGTCCTCCTCTTCAACGATCTCTTCTTGTCTTCATTCAGATCTGACGACCCTCATTCTTTAGGGAATTTTGAATGGAATCCAACGATTAGAGATTCTTCTCAAACTTTACGGGTCTTCGATCACTCAATCAATGTTGCATTGCCTTCGAACATTTGCCTTTGATAATTCAACCTTCCTGAACTTATATTCTATTTGCCTGTCGATTACAAACTTCCTGTACTCATGCCATCTTCACTATTGTACTTGCCATCAATGACAAGCATTTGTTGTATGTTAAATATTTGCCAACAATCCTCTGCACATTATTCCTGTACTTATGCCATTCGCTCTTCCTGTACTTATGCAATTCGTTGTCTGTTAAATATTTGCCAACAATCCTCTGTACATTCTTCCTATACTTATGCCATTCTCTCTTCCTGTACTTATGCAATTCGTTGTCTGTTAAATATTTGCCAACACCATCTAGAGTGGAAAATATCATAATGGTTCTCAAGTGATCTTTTTCCCAATAAAAGATCAAGTTGAAGACATTTTCACAAAGTCTCTTACATAAGTGAAGTTTTCCAAACTTTGATCTATGTTAGGAGTTTAATAAGTTGTCATTGAGGGGGGATATTCTCTAATACCTCCTTCTTTCTCCCGTTGTGTCATCTTTGTAAATCCTTCAAACATATCCTAGGTTGTTCTTAAGGGGGGATGTTAGGATATTTCGACACTTAGGAGTTATTTAATATAAAATTGGTCTAATGTGTCTTTATCCTAACATGGATAAGGCCCTGAATCCCATCCTTGGTAAAACAATTCTCCTAATTTCATATGTATCCAACTTGGTGGCTAAATATCCCCTTTGAAGGATGTATGTAATGGTTTAAGACCCCATTTTATCCCATGAGCCCTCAAATATTCATTTAGTTGATATGTCTCTTCTTTTCACTACTTTACCATGGTCAAGACACCAATATCCATCCTTGGTATGAAAAAACTACTATAGGCACCCATATCCCATTTTGAGATCAAAGATCCTTTTTATAGGTCCTATGTGGTGATTTGAGTCCATGTTCATGGAAAATATCCTTAAAATATTTATAAATGACTTGAGTCCCTTTATTTTCTCTCCTTGTCATGGTTATGACCCCTAGACCTATCCTTGGTGCATGAAACCACCTAACGTCACACATATCCCAATTGGAGGCTAAATATCCCCTTGAAAGAAACTTTGTAGTGGTTCAAGGACATGTGCATGGTTCATGAGAATTAAAAGTTTCATTTAGATATTAATACCCTTTATTTTCTTGCATGACCATGGTCACAGTCTCCAAATCCATCCAATGCATCTAAATTTTTCTAATATTTCCCAAATCTCATTCATATGTTAAATATTATAATCCCTAAAATACTAATTTAGATCATACAACCTTTGTTTTCCTTCATTGACCATGGTCAAAGCCTTGAGACCCATGCCTAGTATGAAAATTCTCTTAATGATGCTTATATCCCACCAATAGGCCAATGATTTTAGTTTGTATGGTGTTTTGAGTCCTTTTTCATGGACTAGGGCCCTAGAAGCTTCATTTACAGCCAAATCTGTGAGATCCATATCTTTTATGTAAAGCCTCCTAAAAGTACCAATATCGCGCTCAAGGATGATGTTGTAGTTAAAGGCCTTGATCATAATTTATGGATTAAGGACCCTATTTTCATCACCTCATCATGGTCAAGGCCCCAACATAAATCCATACTACACAAAAAATCCTAATGGAAACTTCATCCAACTTGTATGCAAAAGATCCCCTTTAAATGTCTCATGTTGTAGTTCATGGCTTTAATCATGGCCTATTAACCCAATAATATTTTTCAAGGCCTAATTCATTGGATTTATCCCCCAACCATGGTTAAATCCTTCATAGCCATCTTTTATACACAAAATATTATAACAATACCCATATCTCACTCAAAGGTTCATGATTCCCTATAGACAACATGTTATGTGGTTTAGGGCATTGATTATGTCCCTTGATCCCTAAAGGATTCATAAATGATCCAATGGCCTTATTTTCCTCACTTGAGCATGGCTAATTACTTAATGCACATGTCCCTAGTGAAAAATCTTTCATAATGGTACACATATTCAACTTGGAGGCCAAATATTTCCTCTAAAGGGATTATGTTGAAGGTGATGTTCATGGATATTGAGCCTTACAAATCCATTTATGGAATAAGGCCCTTATTGTCCTCCCTTTTTTATGGTAAAGTCCTTGAGACCCATTCCTACTATGAAAAAACTCATTATTATACCCATATCCTACTTATATGACAANNATTCACTTTAAAGGAACTATGTTGTAGTTTGAGGCCTTGATCATGGCCTATTAGATCAAGAATATTAACTTAGGTCCTAATTCCCTTGACTTCTGACCCAACCATGGTCAAGGCTCTAGTACCCATCCCTAATGCATAAAACCTTCTAATGGCATCCACATACCATTCTAATGATAATGATATCTTATATAGGGCATGTTTTGTGGTTTGTGGCCTTGTCCATGACCCTTGTAGGTCCTCAAAAGATTCATTTAGAGCCTAAGGGATCTATTGTCCTCTCATGCACATTATCAAGACATTTAGACCTATCCCCATTATCCAAGGAATTATAGGAGAAACCATGTTCCACTTGGAGGATATGGTAATATTAATATTAAAATTGCAGCCTAAAATAATTTTTTAATTTTTTTTTTAAATAAATATTGTTCGCCGCAATTGCAACGAAAACTTATATTGTTGCAACGCTTTTTCCATATAAACAAAAAAAGTTGTCGTCGCCATTGTGACACCCGATTATATTTTTGCGACGCTTTTTCCATATAAATAATGAAAGTTTTCACCGCAATGGCGACGACAACTTATATTGATGCAACGCTTTTGCCATATAAACAATGAAAAGTTGTCGTCGCAATTGCGACAACAACTTATATTGTTGCAACGCATTTTCCATACAGTCAACGAAAGTTATCGTTGCAACTGCAATGAAAACTTAAATTGTTGTGACGTATTTTCTACATAAACATAAAAAACTTTTCGTTGCAAGTGCGACAACAACTTAAACTGCTGCGACGCATTGACTATATAAGCAACGAAATATGTCGTCGCAATGGTCGTCTCAATTGTGACAAAATGTTGGATTCACTTAGTTTGCCTATATTATCGTATTAGCGATGATATTTCTTTTTTGTCGCAATTGTGAGAAGTTCCTTTGGGTCGTCGCTCTTGCGACGGTAATTCAAGTTCGTCGCAATTTCCACATGACATAAAATGATGTTTCAGAGACTCAAGATTCATCGCAATATCCACGACATAACATTGCAAGAGCGTCAAAATAGTCATCGAAAAATGAGCCAAATTTTCTAGTGTGACACAATTCACTCTGAAACCTTGGTTTCATTAACTAGCACCATGGCCCATCTAGGCGCAGTGTCAAAACCTTGGCTCTGATACCAACTTGTAATATCCCCAGCCACCACCTACAAGCCGACAACACTACCTAATGACTGTATCTTTTAATTATTGACTCCAATACCAACTTGTAACATCCCCATCCACCACCAACATGACAGAAACACTACCTAACAACTGTATCTTTTAATTCTCAGCTCTGATACCAACTTTTAACATCCCCAACCACCACCAACAAGCAGGAAATGGTACCTAATGATTGTATATTTTAATTCTCGGCACTGATACCACTCTGTAATGCCCCCAACCACCAACCGGTCGGGAAACGCCACTGAGACAGACTTCATTTGCAGAAATATTCACATACAAAACTTAATAGGAAATGAAAAAAATAATATGGAAACATACATTCAGTGAAACACATGATAATATTACAAGAATCACAGACATGCACTTAAATACATCATTAAGAAATTATGCACAGAAAAGATACTTATTGCTTTATTGAAGTACACCAACTATGTGCAGAACTTCCATGAACCTCCCAGCCTTAGACCATGTTGCTCATCACTCTCAGCAGTGGTTCACCCCTAAGTTGGGACTAAACTCCACTGGGAAAGGGATTCCTAGGCTAGGCAGGGACAATAGGAAGTTGCACCGTACAACAGGAAGGATTTTATCCAAGGAACCACTTACGCCCACATATCACAGACTCTCATTTCCCACATGCTTGTCCCACCCCAAGAGTATACACCTTCACTATCCAACAATCCATCGTCTTCTACACCTCCATTTTCTTGGGCTTCAACAATAGACCGAATCAGGAATTCTCAGAGCTCTGTAGTTGCTACTAGACTCTCTCTAGGAGAACTCACTTTCTCAACACACTCTCTCACCTAGAGAGAGTTTCGCACAGGCCTAACAACCTACTTCTTCTATTCACAAACCTGAGAACCCACTTCTTCACTCCCACTCCTCAACACACGAGTATGGTGATGGAAGCATCAGAAACTGGGTCTGGGGAACGGTACTGACAGGAAAAGCACAGGAAACCCCCAAGTACATAGGTGTAGCAGGGGTCTCAATTTGGTTCAGTTGCATAGGTTTGGTGTCGTTCAGGAATTGAACAAGTTGTACCAAGTTAATCGGTGCTTTTTGGGTGTGTTGGTGAAAAAATGGCCAAAAGAAGACCAAAATAGTATGAATTCTCACTTATATTACATGTGCCTAAGCTGACACATGGCTCTCATGAAGCACGTTCCTCTCCATTTGGAAGTCGTACCCTCTTTCCAAAGGAACTTAGGATATATTCATATCCCACTCATAGCATTTAGAATAATAATATATATAGTATTCTATTGGACTTAAGCTCCTAAGCTTAACCCCTCATTCTAGCCTCTTAGCCCCCTTCCCTTATCGAGCCTAGTGGAGTTCAGTCCCCCATACTCTTTCTTCATGGTCGGTCTAAATGCAACGATGTATTTTTATTAGTAATCTACATAATTACATGTACAAAATCAGGCCCACTAGCCTTAACCTCTAGGCTCTCCGGCCTAATACACACATAAGCCTACTAGCTTATAATACTTGGCTCACCATCCTATAAACATCATTACATTCATAATTACAACCAAGGCTCGTCCCTTGGGGTATTACAACCCTATTAGAGATATTGACTGAAATTTACTAAGGTGCACCTCTTGCAGTACATGCTTTTGATGCTTTTTTATGATTTTGGGTGGAAATGTATGCAACTAGGTGTTTTTTATGCTTGATTATTCTTGGTGAAGTAAGTAAAATATGAAAATCCTCTTAATTCTTTGAATGTTTATGGTATATTTTACGTTTTCATGTTTAATATTGTGAAATCTCTTGATAAGAAACCCTAGGAGAAGGGACATAAGGTCCTTCTTTCTTTTATATCTCTTCCCACTTGTTAAATTGTCAAGAAAATCTTTGTCTAGATTAGGTTCCTAAAGCCCTAAAGTGCTAGCACTTTTGGAATCCTATTCTATTAGCTTGTCTCATAATATATTTCAATAGTCCAAGGAGAGAAGGATTCTCTAGGGCCTAAAAGTGCTTATTCTCTAGTGGAATGCATCTTTGAGACTTGAATGCTTGAGGCCTTGAAGTTCCAACACCTCTATCATTTATCTCTTTATCCTTTGACCACTATTATCATTGTTTCGCCAAGTTAATTTTCTGCTACAATTGAATCCATAAGCCCAAAATACATTGGTTTCTACTCTCTCTTGTTAAAGGAATTTATTAAAACAACTCATACACTCTTTTCTGCAAAGATTTCACTAACTAGTTCTAACCCTAGCTTAGCTAAATTGACTAATTGTGTTGTTGTTACAAATATATTACTACAGGCATCTTGAACCTTGTAATTTGTTTCATACACTCTACTAACATTGAATTAACACACTCAAAAATTTATCTAAGAAAGTGTTAATTGATATATGGAATAGACGTTAAGTTTTCAGTGTACTTTCATTCTATTCTTGGTGTTTCTCATGGCTATTACAAAAGATTAGTTGTTTTTGTAAACTAATAATTTGTTGCATTTTTTCTTCAGCCACTTCTTATTTACATTATCTATTTTATTTAAGGATTTTTTTTCATAAGTGTACTTGGAAATTTCTATATATATGTTGTATTGTTCTTATTTCGAGTAGGTACACCATTACTCTTCTTTGACTCAATTTCGTAGACATAGACCTTGTGATGTATGCGACCAGTGAGAGGGGGGTATATCTTAACCATATCCTTAGCTTACCCAACCCTTTAGGTCAGTAGGGACGCCTCCCTTGGGTTGGACCTCCATCCATACCAAAAAGTGGGGATTTCTCACTAAGGTGATAGTGGTGGGATATCATGTTGTTACGCAAATTTCACCTACTTGTTTTGGGATTTCAACAAGTACAAATTTTGCAATAACATGGCCTTTATACTAAATCTCTTCATTGTTCCAATATTACCCTAGATAATTTGGATAATGGTGTTGAAATTGTTGGATCAAGCGAGAAATTTCGAGGTCTTGCAACCAATCTTGACGAAGAACTTTGAGCTAGTCTGGTACAATGAAGGAGAGGGAAAAGAGGGACCCTTATTCTTCATACTTCTTGGAAAGAGCATCAACAACCACATTTTCATTTCTCTTCTTTTAAATCATCTCATAATCATATCTAAATATCTTTATCACCCATTTGTTTTCTCCGAGGATGAAATTCATTGTTCCAGAAAATATGTGAGGCTTTGATGATTAGTTTTAATTTGGAATCATTTCCCCAATACACAAGGACACCAGTGATCCACGACATGTAGAATAGCTAATATTTCCTTTTCATAAATGGATTGGACCAAATGTATCTTTGAAAGTTGTTTGCTAGTGAAGGCCAAACGCCTGCCATATTGCATGAGAACGGCCCCAATTCCTTTCCCAGAAGCATCACATTCTAATACAAAAGTCTTTATGAAGTCAGGAAGTGCCAAGACATGGGCCATGTACATATCTTCTTTCAAGGTGTGGAAGGATTGATCAACGGATAGAGACCAAGTAAAAGCATTATTTTTAAGGAGAGAAGTGAGAGGGAATGAAATTTTTCCATAATTCTAAAAAAACTTGCAATAATATCCCATTAAACCTAGAAAACCACATAAGCTCTTAATATTTTTAGGGAGAGTCCAATCCTGCATAGCTTCAATTTTCTTAGGATACACATGTACACCTTCCTTGCCAACAATATGACTGAGGTACTCCAATTTTGAGACTCCAAAGGTGCATTTAAATTGTTTGAGGAAAATTAGTGCTAAGAGAGTAGATGGAGAACTTGATCCACATGGGCGAGATGGGTTGTCCAAGTTTTACTATAGATGAGAATATCATCAAATAAAACTAAGACAAAATGAAGGAGAAAAGGATGGAATACATGATTCATGAGACTTTGGAAAGTGTAGGGATCATTACACAGGCCAAAGGGAATTACCAAGAACTCATAGTGACCCTCATGAGTTATAAATTTAGTCTTGGGAATGTCTTCCTCTTTCATATGGATCTGGTGGTAGCCATAACGAAGATCAAGTTTGGTGAAGTATTGAGCACCACTCAATTCATTTAATAGGTCTTCAATGATAGGAATGGAAAATTTTTATTTGATTGTGATTTTGTTGAGGGCGTAAAAATTAGGACACTTTCACCGAGTATCTTCTTTCTTTAGTACCACGACCATAGGAGAAGAATAGAGGATGATGCTAGGATAGATAACACCCTCTTTGAGAAATTCTTGAACAATTTTCTCAATTTCATTATTCTGGGAAAAGGGATGATGATAAGGCTGAACGTTGGGAGGAATAATGCATGATATGAGAGGAATGGAATGATCATGGATGCCACTGGAAGGGGGAAGTTCTTGGGGAGTGGTGAAAACAACTTAGTGTCAGGAGAGGATAGATTGAAGGTTGGGATGCAAAGAGGGTGTCTCAACAACTTGAATGGAGTAGAATTTGGAAATAATGTTAGAATGAGATTTTTTGAGAGGCTTTTCCATTCAATGGGAACTGGTGATCTCAGGGGAGCCCATTGTGATGCCTTGGAACTTATATTATTTTCCCTCATGTTGTAATTTCATGGTTAATTCCTTAAAATACATGACAATGTGTCCGAGAGTACGTAACCATTTACCACCAAGAACAATGTCACAATTTCCTATACCTGTAGAAAACATATGGGATTTCAGGTGATAATGACCAATTTGGAGCTGCACATTTTCACAACGTCCCCCATATTTCATGGAAACTCCATTGGAAATCATGATTTGAAAAATATTAACTACATGGATATAAAAACTAACTTCTTGGGAAATGAGGCAATGAATAACCTTATGGGTTATACCACTGTCAATAAGGATGATGATTTTTTTATTATTAATGTAACCATTTAACTTGAGGGTCTGGGGAGTAGAGAAGCCAGTGAAGGCATTCAGTGAAATCACGGGTTCAAATTCTGGTGGATCAGAGGGTGGACTCAGATTAGCCAGTGGTGGTATCTCATCCATAGGGGAGTCTAATTCCTTCTCTTCAAAATCATCCTCATTCATGGCCATGAAAATATTTTTTTCCTTACACTTGTGCCCTGGAAAATATTTTTCATCACAATTATAGTAAAGATCCTTGAGTTGGATTTCATCCACTTATACGCATGTTAATTTTTGGATCTTGAGGGGAGTTGCAGGAGTGGTGGGATTGGTGGGTTTAATGTGAGGAATAAAGGATGGTTTTATGTTCTGGGAGCAGACAATTTGTTGTGCTTCATTGGCTCGTTGAGTAGCTTCCAACCAAGTCTAGGGGTGTTCCATGAGAACATGGGCAGGGATTTCATCTTTTAGGTAGTTGATAAAAAATTCCTAGAAGAAGTCATCTGACATGCACTCTGATCTCAAATCCAAGTGCTCAAAGGCAGTGATAAATTCTTCTATTGTCCCAAACTGCTTCAACTTGGTCAAACCTCCTAAATGGTGGGTGTTGGAGTCAAAGCGGTCAGAAAGCACTGCAACAAATTGTTTCCAAGCAACATACCCTTGGCATGCCTTTCTAAGCCATTTCCATCATTTTTAATCCATATGTAGGATACCATAACAAAACTTGAATAAATCATCAATAATTCCATGTAAAGAAAAATAGTGTTCCATTTGAGTGACCCATCCTATGGGATCCGAGCCATAAAATTTGTTCACCTCAATTTTGGTAAGATGTAGGTCTCAAGAAATGTGGGTGGAATGAGGACCTTAGTAATTGGAATATTCCTTGTCTTCCTGATAGGAAGGTTTTTCAAAAGAGGTAGGGTTCATGGAGCATCACATCACTTGGTCGAGTGTGTCTTTGTTTTCTTTGTTGTTGGCACATTCGTCTTGGAGGATCTGAACAAAGGAATTGAGCTTGCTAATGTTGGAATTAAGAGTCTTTATTTCCTCCTTGTTCTATAGGTTGTTGGAAATCAAGGTATTGAGCTCTTGGGCATGGGTGGTGTCTGTTTGGGAAGAGGAAAAAATGGCAGGCAGGTCTGCACTAACAACAATTACAGGTGAGGGGTATCACAACAAACGGGGAAAACATAGAAGGCAAATGGTATAGGTGGAAAATAAGGGTGTTGGGAAGGGTTGGTGGGACCACTGAGAAAAATGGTGACAAGTGATAGGTACCATGGTGATCAGGGTGAAAAGGATGAATCCAATGGGATAGGGTCTAAATAAGGGTGTCGAGAAGGGGGTTAGGTCCATGAAAAAATGTCTTAAAAATGATAGGTACCATGGTAATCAGGGTGAAGAGAGGAATCCAATGGGATAGGTCCCAAATAAGGGTGGAAGTGGGACCACTAATTTTTTTTAAACTTCTATAGAGTTATTCTCCAACCTGAAGAATACTGCAGCGACGACTGACCCAAATTGTTAACTGGAAAAAAAATCTGTAGGAATTTTACAACCAGAATGCAGGAGACAAGTTTGCACAGAAATAGATCTCGTCTGTTCCTTTTCTATTTTATTTCTTTCCCAAGGGTTAGGATTTACAAGGTTCCTACAGTCAAGGGTTTTCCATGTGTTATATCTCTTTGATATACATGTGGGGTTGAATAGTAGTACTCGGCCCAATATTTTAAGCCCTTATATTGTCTCATTACCCCTTAATTGGGGCATATTACATTAGTAATTTTATTTTATTTATGTCATTTGTATTCCATTAGTTGTAATTATGCCTCCTAGTCTCCTATATATACCAAGGAGACATTTTCATTTGGAATCATCTTGTACTTGAACATTTATGTGGGGTAAAAGGAGTTTGCCCCCTCGAAGAGGCTTATTATCTGAAATTCACTCTTTTATAAGGATTTGAGTACTTATTTTGAGGTTTTTCTATGCTATATTGATATTTGGTTCTTAACATATGGTATTAGAGCTCAAGGTCTTGGGGTTTCGCTCCTACATCTGAGACACCGTGGCTATTTTGCTATAAATTGTTTTCTACAATGATTCAGAAGGAATGTATTGGAGGATATTTAAAAGACGGATCACGTTATGTTGGGTTAAAATTTCATCTCCTGAGGCCTTATATTTTCTGAGATATAGCCTTTGTAAGATAGGGTTTTGGAATCGTCCTGAATTGAGTCATTGCAGAATATTTGCTATAAAAAAAAATTTGTAACGTTTCAGACCCTGACCTCTGGAGTATATTATTAGAAATTAGTAAGGTATATGTGCTAGAAATTTTAGCTTCTGCATCATCTTAAATTTGTAGATACACCCTGTGGAATATAGGGTATCTAACTAGTCTCAAGCAGGTGTTTCGGGTAAAACAATCATAAATTCTTCCTAGAGTATCCAAATTGAGTGAGACTAGTTTCATTGGATAGCGGAAAGCCTGTAGTAGTCCTGGTACGAGTTTAAAAATTTTACATCAATAATTTTGTGCGGGGCATGCTATACAAGTGAGATATCCTAGAAAGGCAAAAAAACAGCAAGTTGCGGGGAAATTACCGTAAATTCCACTTGGCACATCCAATTTTTATTAGACCTGTGGAGTTGAAGAGATGAAATAATCTCTAATGGCATGACAAAATTATTGAAAAGGGGGCATCAAGGCATTATTGCACAACTATGCTCACTAGATGTTCAAACATCTAAGCCATCTATTCCTCAAGATCTCCAACGGATCATTGATAAGCATTCCAAAGTATTTGAAGATATTCCTAAAGGTATTCCACCCACTCGAAATCATGATCATGAAATTCACCTAATTCCTGGGAGTGTTCCTCCTAACATCAGGCCATACAGATACCCTCATGCCCAGAAGAGTGAAATTGAGTACATGGTTGAAGAAATGTTAGAGGATGACATTATTAGACCTAGCCAAAGTTCTTACTCTGCACCAGTGGTAATGGTATTCAAGAAAGATAGATCATGGCGTATGTGTCCATATTATAGAGAGCTCAACAAGATCATTATTAAAGATAACTTTTCCATTCCCATCATTGATGAATTATTAGATGAACTACATGGAGCAATCTATTTCACAAAATTGGATCTTCGTTCAGGGTATCATCAGATTAGAATGAAGGAAGAAGATATCCCCAAAACCACATTCTAAACTCATGAAGGCCATTATGAATTTTTGTTCATGCCTTTTGGCCTTACAAATGCACCTTCCACATTCCAAGGGTTGATGAATTCCTTTTTCAAGCCCTTCCTTCAAAAATTTGTGTTAGTATTTTTTGATGATACATTAATCTATAGAAAGTCTTGGGAGGATCATGTGTGACATGTTGACAAGGTGCTACAACTACTAAAGGAGAAACAACTATATGCCAAACCATCCAAATGTTTCTTTGGAGTGAATAAGGTAGATTATTTGGGTCATATTGTATCTCATGAAGGTGTCAAGGTAGACCCTAACAAGATTAAGGCCATGATGGACTGGGTGATTCCCAAAACATTGAATAATCTTAGAGGATTTTTGGGTTTGACAAGTTACTACCACAAGTTTGTTCGGCACTATGGAATAATAGCAGCACCTTTAACGACACTAACTAAGAAGGATGCATTTTCATGGACTCTAGAGGCAACTACAGATTTTGAACAACTTAAAGAGGTGATGTAAAAAGCTCTTGTCTTGACCACTCCAGACTTCACAAAAACCTTTATTGTGGAATGTGATGCCTTGGGAAACGGAATTGGTGTTGTCCTAATGCAAGAATGAAGGCCCTTGGCTTTTGAAAGTTGACCACTCAAGGGAAATGACTTACACAAACCCATTTATGAGAAGGAAATGATGGAAATATGACATGCATTGAAGAAATGGCATCCTTACCTAATAGGTAGGCACTTCAAGGTCAAAACAGATCATGATAGTCTTAAATACTTCTTGGAACAACGACTATCTTCAAAAGAACAACAAAAATGGGTAACCAAGATATTGGGTTATGATTTTGAAATCGTCTATAAAAAGGGAAAGCAAAATGTTGTGGCATATGCACTCTCAAGAAAGGATGAAGATGTTGAGGCCTTTCTCTGTGTTATCTCAATCATCCAACCCGATTGGATAATAGAAGCAAGGGATGAATGGAAGAATGACGACAAAGTGTGGACTCTCATTCAAAGGTTGCAGTCTAGTGCATCAGATACATTGACATGGAAAAATGATTAAATATGGTACAAAGATCTCTTATATTTATGTAAGAACTCCCAAATCAAAAAAAAGGTACTATTGGAATAGCACACCTCTCCAGTAGGAGGGCACTTGGGATTTTTGAAAACCTACCATAGAGTCAAGAAGGATTTTTTTTGGGATGTCCTTAAAACTGATGTTCAAAGGATTATGGCAGAATGTTTGGTTTGCCAACACAATAAGGTGGAAACAATTAAGACCCCAGGTCTTTTACAACCATTAGCCATCCCAACTTAACGCTGGGAGGAGTTTCCATGGATTTCATCACAGGTTTACCGAAGTCTAAAGGAAAGAGTGTAATGATGGTGATTGTTGATAGACTGACCAAGTATGCACACTTTTGTGCACTCTCTCATCCCTTCAAAGCTAGTACAGTTGCCATTGCATTCATGGAGACAGTTCAAAAACTACATGGCAGCCCAAATATTATTGTAAGTGACAGAGATCCCATCTTCACTGGACATTTTTGAACAGAATTTTTTTCTTGTTTGGGTACTCAATTGGCTCATAGCTTATCCTATCATCCTCAATCTTATGGAAAAACCGAGATAGTGAACAAATGCCTCGAAGGCTACCTTCATTTCTTTGTCTCTGATAAACAAACACAATGGTTCAAATGGTTACGCTTGGCAGAATGGTGGTATAACACTTCCTTTCATACTGCAACAAAAATGACACCCTTTATGGCACTCTATGGATACCACCATCCTTACATCACTTCTTCTCTAAAATAAAAATCTAAGGTTCAATCAGTGGAATATCACATCGAGCATCAACAACAAGTTCTCCAAATCTTAAAGGACAACCTGACCATCGCATAGAATCGCATGAAACAACAAGTAGATCAACATCATAGTGAAAGAAGTTTTGAGGTAGGGGTTGGGTGTTTTTAAGACTACAACCATACAAATAGATGTCCCTCAAGCAAGCCAAGAAGGATAATAAATTATCACCAAAGCACTATGGCCCTTATAAGGTGTTGCAAAAGATTGGTACTATGGCATACAAATTGGAGTTGTCTGCATCTTCACGAGTACACCCAGTTTTCCATGTTTTATGCTTAAAGAAGGTTATAGGTGATTTGATCCCAGTTCAAACTATATTTCCAAAACTTGACAAGGAAGGAAAAATCATATTGGAGCCTGAAGCCATCACTAACACAAGAATTCACCAGCTGAGGAATATATCCATTTCAGAGTATCTCATTAAATGGAGGAAACTATCGGCTGAAGATTCCACTTGGGAAGATGAGTCTTTTATGTAGAAGCATCTAGAGTTACTCAAACATTGTGGACAACACTTGTCTCAAGAGGAAGGGCATGTTAAGCCCTAATATTGGCTCATTACCCCTTAATTGGGGCATATTACATTAGTAATGTTATTTTATTTATGTCAACTTTATTCCATTAGTTGTAATTATACCTCCTAGTCTCTTATATATACCAAGGATACATTTTCATTTGGAACCATCTTGTACTTGAACATTTATGTGGGGTAAAAGGAGGTTTCCCCCTCGTATCTGAAATTCGCTCTTTTTCAAGGCGTTAAGTACTTATTCTGAGGTTTTTCTATGCTATATTGATATTTGGTTCTTAACACAATATCTCATGGAACCAACTAAGGAGGCTCGACCATACCCTTAGCCACACTACATGATTACCTAGGTACTAGAGAGTATCTTCCCAATTATTGTTCTTGGTGGATCTATAGCAGTGAGGAAGTCGATCAGTTGATCTAGGGATAGTTTCAGGAGACCTAGGGGACTCCTGATATACCTATCGATACGTGGGAGTGATGGTCATGTGTAGATTGTTTCTGATGTGATACTACTTGAGGGGTAGCAACAAGGGATAAAATTTTGTTTCTAGGAAAACCCATGAGACAATCTATATTGTCTGCGTGTAGTTTTCCCAACCACATTTTTACCCATTGAACAATAGATCTATATGCTTTAAAGACACATGCATTACACGTCTCTACCCTAGAAAAAAATTTACCCACAATTCATGCTAAGTAAATTTATCTGATACCACTTGTAAGGTACCATATGTAACATAATATGCAAAAACATGAATATTCAACAAATATCAATGGAACAACAAAATATTGAGAAGATAAATTACCAGAAATAATACCTTTATTCAAAGAAATCAATGTTCAATTGCCTCTTTGACGGGGAAACCTCCAGTAGAGCAGAGCTCTATTACAATAATTCTAAATACAAAGTTTCTCATGCATCCTACTCTTATTTATACTAATTCTATCTTTTAAAGAACATTATAGAGGAATACATTTCTAGAAGAGGAAGCTTCTATTAGGTCTTCTTACATTTACTTGTTCAAATTTATTAAATAGGCCTTATTAACTAATGTCAGCCTTTATTACATGGAAAACATATTATTATACCTACGTGAGGGGTTAGGAAGGTTAGGTCCCTAACAATTTGTGCTAAATAAATATAATATAAATCATGACATGTAAAATTGTATGTGTTAAACAAGAGATATTAGAGAAAGCATGACACATAAATGGTTGGAGATATTCTAGCTTCTATGTGTTGCGAGCAGGTCTTGATAGGACATGTTGGGATGACCATGATGCATTATTACACAATCCAAGCCCTATTTGCATAGCCAACCATGCACACAGGTTGTTTCTCAGGGTTTAGTGTTTCCATTCTAGATCTTCTACAACAGTAGCATTATCAACATATTTAGTGAATTATCCCCTGATGAACAGCTTTAGATGACATCATATTATGAACAAGCATCCCAAAATTTCATTTCTTCACATATTCCACCCAGGTTTTACCCTCAAGAGAGAAAGGAATGAATTCTCAAAGTCATATTGGTGGGCCATGGAAGGAAGGTCAAGAAAGGATAAGTACAACCAAAGGGAAGAAGCTTGAGAAGCCTACTAAAAAATCCTGACAATTCACTTGAAATTAGCCTACCAAACAAGCCTGACAATTAGCTTGAAACCATCCAAAAAAGGGGGGATGTCGCACTTAAGGAGGATGCAGTCTCCTTTCAACACTTCGAACTCAACAAATTTTTAGATCATTCTTTTTCTATGTGGTAATGGGATCCCTCTTACGCTTCTCTTGCAGTATAATCAAAATCAACCTAGAGAAGGAGTGAGGGTACTATTCAATGCAACCATTATTTCACATTGTATCATGAGAAAGGAATGGTTATGAAATGATATATTATCTGTTGTACTATGTTGGCATTGATGTCAAAGGATTGATTTCAAAGGGTTGATGTCAAGTATTGTCATAGTGATGTTCTTGTATCATTGATGTATTGGTTGTTGGATTATGTTTTCATTGATGTGGTTGATGTCAAAGGGAGTTATATCATTGATGCCATTTCATGGTTGATAGAAAGTGCCAAATGGATGAACTCCAAAGTGGTCACCTTATGGCGCAAGCCCTCACGGGAAGATGCTCTTGGATAAAGTTCTCAAATTGGCCCCCTTATGGTGAAATCCCTCATGGGAAGATGCTTTGTAAAGTCCAAATGGTTAAGTGATTGAGTAATCATAGCAATATGATTAAGGATCCCAAGTTTGGTTGAGGAATAATGTAATGAAGATCAATTAATTTGCAAGAGAGACTATTCTAGATGGATAGTTCCCTTCATGTCATTTCCGGTGATATGTGGAATGCCACATAAATCCTCACGGTTATATAGTTATGTCCATGTGAAGTTGGATAACCCTCATGTGTGTCACTCATCAACTAAGTGTCTCATTCATGAACCAAACATATACTTCAACCATAGACCAAAAAATTCATCAATACAACCAACAACAGTCCCCTAGAAATACATCACAACTTCATAAGACAAATACCATAAACCCTTACACAAGACTATCTGCCAAAACCATACCTTTAATCCTATTACAATAATCAAGACCGATACCATACCATTCAACATTTGGAACAATTCCAATATGCAAATCTGATGTGGCTATTGAATTGCCAACAACAATTATGTTGTCACAGTTCTACTGCCATGATTTTGCTACTGCAGTTCTGTTGCTATGGTTCTATTATCGTGATTATGTTGTTGTGGTTCTACTGTCGTGATTCCACTGCCTTGATTTTTCTGCCATGATATTGTTGCTGCAATTTTTCTTCCACGATTTTTCTACCGTGAATTTTTTGTCGCAAATTTGATCTATCAATAATACCTATCATAAACCTTTCACCAAATAGTAGATATTCAATATGCTCAAAGATCACACTCACAAGAGACCCTTCCTATCTTATTTATACTTCTCCAAGTAGATTCCTCTAGGGGTTATCATCTAACCAACTTTACCTAACTTCCAACTTTTGTGCCTAAGCCACTTCTAATCACTTGTCCACTTACAACCACTTTTCCTCAAATATTAAACTCTCCACTTCTAGTTGCAACTAATTTATTTTTAATCTTTTTCTTGTTGCAACCACTTAATCCATGACTAACCACTTTGACTAATCAACTTCTTCTAGGAGATTCTAGAATAATTTGAATTCTTTAACCTTCTAGGGGCTTCTAGACACACATGAGGGTTCTCCAACTTCACACGGCCATAACTCTATAACCGTGAGGAGTTATGTGACATTCAACATATCACCAAAAACAAAATGACGAGAACTATCCATATAGAATAGTCTCTCTTGCAAATTCATTTATCTTCATTACATTATTCTTCAACCAAAATTGGGTTCCTTAACCATACTCCTAGGATTACTCAACCACTTAACCATTTGGAATTTACAAATCGTCTTCCCCTAAGGGATTTTACCCTAAGGGGATCACATTGAGAACTTTATCCAAGAGTGTCTTCCCATGAGGGCTTGCACCATAAGGGGACCACTTTGGAGTTCATCCATTTGGTACTTCCTTTTAACCACAACATGACATCAATGATATAACTCCATTTGACATCAACCTTGACATCAATGACATCAATGACATCAACCTTGAAATCAATGAAAACACATCTATGAAACCACTTGACATCAATCCTTTGACATCGATGACAACATAGTACAACAATCTCCCCCTTTGGCATTGATGGAAACACTTTAGACATGGAAATGCTCATGCCTCCTCTGTTATCATCGCTCCTCATCATTGTTCATCTCTCCACATCAATGTGAATATCTCACCCACTTTGGCATAAATGGAAAAGGTTCTATCTCTCACATACACAACATGAAGGCCAATATCCATATGCCAAATACCAACAACAAAATACCAATTGTATCCCTCAAAAAATATGATATATGCAGCAATACTGAACAATCAATACCATCTCAAGAGATAAAACCTAGCTCACAAAACATACCTCAAACAAGATCTACCATATCTCTCATAAATACACTCCAACCAAAATCAAAATCAACCTATGACGCTTCTCTTGCACTATAATAAAAATCAACCTAGAGAAGGAGTGAGGGTACTATTCAATGCAACCATTATTGCACATTGTATCATGAGAAGGGAATGGTTATGAAAGGATATATTATCTTTATAACCATAAGATAGAGCCTTGAATGTATAGCACCATACCTACAATATTGTTGAAAAAGGAACCTTTGGAAGAGATCATACGGGTCCATCAGTTGGTCGATGTGAGCGAGAAGTATGGGAGATTTTCAGTGTTTATTCCATTAATCACTTGGATCTACACTATAGACTAATAGATTATGGTTTCAATGGTAATATATTATTAAAAGACTCCCCCCCCCCTATTCTTAATTATTCTTTCTACTCCAATGGAAGCTAGTGTTATCTTGAAGGATGCTTGGAGGCCAAACATGGAGTTCTCCCAGTAGAAGAAAGGAAGAGAAAAACATATGTTATTTTCATAAATATTCGAAGAAACCACAATATTTTCATTTGTTTGTCAACGTTTCAGATCCATCTTCAGGATACAAAGCCTGAATAAACAATGAGATGAGCAACAATATATACTAAAGAGGGAGGGAAACCTAAGAGTCGACTTTCTAGAAACCCTAAAATTATATTTAATACTAAGGTTTAATATTTAATAATAATGTTAATATTGAAATTAAATAGCATTAAGGTATGATATCTATTAATAATAATGTTAATGTTGATATTTAGGGTTTAATAATGTTAATTTTATCAGTAATAGGGTTATTAATACTATTAGAGATGCACTAATACTAGCAATAGTACTAAAGAATAACCCTAGAGTAATAATATTAATAATAATATAAGTATTAATGTTCAGGGCATAATAATGTTAGTTCTAGTAATAAATTTATTAATTTATTTAATATGTACTAAGGTTAATACTAGTAATAAGGGAAAAAACTTATAATAACAATATTAATACTAAGGTGTAGGTTAAATATTTAATAATATTATTATTAGGGTAAGATATATATTACTAATAATTTATGGTTTAATAATATTAGTTTTAATAATGTTAATATTATTAGTAATGGAATTATTGATGCTAATACTATTTAATACGAGTGAAAATAAAATTAATAATAGAACAAGTACTATTAATATAATTACCTATGATATTATTAAGTATTAAGTGAAAAACCCTATTATTAATACTAAAATTGACTCTAAAAATGTTGAAAGGAGGTACTAAGGAGATATTAAAGCTAGCAGGTGGAAGGACTAAGCATAGACGTGAAGACAACCAACAAACAACAAAAAGAAAAAAAAAACATGGATAACCATAAAAGAATTGAATCTTCTTACCTATTCCTTCTGTCATGGATCAAAGGGATCCAACTCTCACTGACTTCTAGACCATTGTCTATGTTCAAGTTGTTGGGATGCTTGATGATTTCAATTGCTTCCCTAATTCGACATTTAAAGAAGTGATCTTCCTTTGCTATAATTTTGGTGTCTTCTAAGTGCACGTGGTGTTTTGATGTAAGAGAGTGCTCGGCTAATGTTGAGGTGTGAGTATGTTTGTTCTTGATGCCTGCTCCATGCGCTTTAATCACATAATGAAAGGAATGGTCAGTTTCTCTAATGTATAATTTAGCATATGATCACTCTACTTTGTATACTCCTTTACGCTTGTGATGGTCAAGCTTGTCTTTAACATATCGCATTTTTTGTTTGATGGTTTCTAGTGGTTTGAAATAGGTCATGATATATTTCTTGCTCAAGACTTTTTCAATCCTATCAGTTACTCCTTGGATGAAATGAAGGTAGGAAAGCATACTAGGGTTCTGGTTATTCAGGGAATGAGATCGATTACTTTCTCTTTTCAGGGATTTCCTTATCACATTCTTAATGTCTTTGTCCTTGTAACATATGCTCTTGAAGACTTTGGAGAGGTGATATTTCTCATGTTCTAGATGTTCTTCATCATAGATTCTTATGGACCTTGTGGTCAAAGTGTTAAGAACCCATAAATTTTGGGTGGGGTGATGATGGGAGATTGCATGAAGATAGTTTTTTGTGTGGGTGTTTTATTTGTAGACCTCATTTCCAAGGTTCTCATCTTCCTTCTTGTTGATTAGTACGTTCAGAAATGGAATGTTTCCATTTTCTTCAAGTTCCATTGTGAATTTAATATCCTTTGAAATATCATTCACATGTTGGAGGAATTTCTCTAGATCCTCTTTCCCAGGGAGATATAGTACATTAGTATCATCAAAAAATCTCTTCCATCTTAATGATTTCAAAGGATAATAATCTAGGGCTTTCTTCTCAAATTTTTCCATGAAAAGATTAGCAACAATGGGAGAAAGTGGAGATCCCATTGCTACGTCACTTGTTTGTTCATAAAATTCTTCTTGATAGCTAAAGAATGTGGAATAAAGACAAACCTCGACTAATTTTGTTGTTTCCAAGTCAATCATTTCTTTGAAAACCTCGATTTCCTCGTCAAGTAGGATTCTGGTGAATAGAGAAACAACATCAAAGTTGATGAGGATGTCTTCAAGTTTCATCTTCTCATTCTTGATAATCCTAATGAATTCATTCGAGTCCTTTGTGAAAGAGTCCATATGGCCTACTAAGGGGCTAATGAATTCATTTGAGTCCTTTATGAAAGAGTCCATATGGCCTACTAAGGAGCCAAGGATATTCGCTACATGTTTGGCTAGCTCATAGGTGGGTGAGCCAATTATATTAACTATAGGTATGAGAGGAATCCCATATTGGTGAATTTTGGTAGAGTAATTGTTTTTTTCTTCTTTTTTCTAAGATAGATTCCTTTATGGATTTCTTTACTTCTCTTGTAATCCTTTTTACTTCTCTTGTAATCCTTTTAATAGGTTAATAGTAAGATTTTTGTAACTACCACTTTGGAAAAGGTGTTCAATCATTTTATTGTTATAATATTCTTGATTCATAACCATTGTTGCTCCACCTTTATCATCTCCAAGTATTGCTAAGTCTGCATTGTTTCTAAGGTTTCTTGGGGTTTGGAGTTCTTCTCTACTATTATTTCTCTTTGGAGTTTTCGATCTTCGAAGGATAAGAGTGCAATCGTGTCTAATATGGTCCTTGTCTCCATTATCTAGGGTTTTTATACTATCTTCAATGCAGAAAAGTATACTATCAAGCGGAATGGAGGGGGAAACCACGAAGTTCAAGACTTTTTCAAGACTGCTTAGCTCAGCCTTGTCCAATTCGTGTGAGAAGTTAACAACTTTCTTCACGTTGGTGTTGTTGTTTCTCATGTTGTTTTTGTTTCTTAATCATTTCAGCTTTGTATTCTTCCTAGTGTGTGCTTGGCGTCTCTTTATTGGTCTTTAGAAAAACCATCACATCAATTGTTTTCCATAAGTCAGGACAGATGGTATGAGCTAATTATAAGTGTAGTTTTAGTGGGGTTTTTGATAGGTTATCTAGGGCGCATCTAGTCCTCTTAATTTCTCCTCTAACTAGGGAGAGACCTAATCTATAAAATGTTGTGTTGTTCCATTTGTTTTTCATCTTATTCTTAATGCACACAAACTTTAGTAAGACTTTATTATCTCTACAACCTTCTAAGAAATTTAAATATGTTGCTCTTCTCTTAATTTTAATTCTGAGTTTTTCGGAGAATTTATCTTCCGTACAGGGAAGTAATCTAATTAATCAGATTTATATGATGAGATTATTTCAAAAATATTCAGAGAAACCACAATATTTTCATTCATTTGTTGTAATGTTTTGAATGAGAAGCATCATTTTCCCTTTTAAAGAGAAATGTAATGTCAATTGATTCAAACTATACACTTCGCAAATCTTAGTGAATGAAAAGGTTTAGGATAATATCACCGGTAAAGAGTGGTAATTGGTCTCTAAGGTAAGTAATATTTTCTTTAAGAAACGGTAATCTCATCCTACATGAAATGCTTGTGGGTTGTTTAAGGGTCGGGAGCGAGTGCCTGCAACCGAGCTTCAGTGAAGTTGTGGGAACATCACCAACTTCAAAGGTAAAATTACATTAGCAAGCAAAAAAAGTCAATTGGCCTCTGAGGTTAGTGAGTTTTTTCATTTTTTATGGAATTTCACTGGGTTAGTTCTCATGTTTTCCAAACTTCTAACTTAGAGAAATATTTTTACATGGTATATCATAGAGTCACCTTCCTTAATTTTGAAGTTCTTGACCATTTTTTAATGTTGATATCCAATTGTTATAGGAAGGGGATACTCTGGTATGGATCTGAAGGGGGAGAACGCTTTCCTTCTTTACAAACATTCATTATCCCCTTGCTCAGCTTTAAGAGGAACACGTGACCCTTTTTGCATTCCTTTGTAGATAAGAATCAATCACATTGACTAGGGTTCCCATAGATTGGTAAGATAAATTTGTCAACATGGAAACTTAGAATATTTTTTTCAAGATTTTCATATTTATATTGCCCTTAATAATTGATCATAGTTCATTGGAATAGATATTTCCCCACATTTTTCGAAACTATTTCAAAGGTGTGAATTTTCTTTCCCTGCAAAGGAGAGGAGGGAGAAACTTTGAAGTATATCATCCTTTATATTTGTTCCAAAAATTGACCTACCTCTTTTCATAAGAAAGCACAAAGACCATGAATTCTCTTTTTGTAAAACTAATCGACAACTTTTCATAAGATAGCATAGAGACTAGGCAGTCTCTTATTTCATGCTATGATACTTAGAACTTTATAGTGTTATTCTCTATGATAGTGTTGTGGGGTGATTAGGTGTATGGAATTCTCTTATTGTATGCTATGATGCTTAGAACTTTATATTTCCATTCTCTATGATAGTGTTGCAGGGTGATTAGGTGTATGCCCTTGAGGTTAAGGAATGTAGTTTCTAGAAGATGTGGGTCACATCCATTGGACATTTTGGTTTTTTATTTGTGATTTTTTCTATTATATCACAATTGCAAATATGAACTCTATTAATAAAAAAATCAAAGAACGAATCAAGCACTAAGTGAGGCAGGTGCAATTGTTCCAACAACTTAGGAAGGATTTGAAGCAACAATATAGAATACATTCCATAAACTTATAAGCATATTAAAATGACTTGATGTAAATAAGTGTTTGAGCTCTTTATTTATAACACTTTCAGACTATGTTTTTTCAATTAAAGCTCAACCATGCAAATGTTTGGTTATTTATAAATATGATCAAGAAACAAAAAGACTTACAACAAAGTATATATATTCACTTTGGGCATTGGGAACTGATTCAAGAAAGCAATACCGAGTTTGAGCATTTACCTACATGAAGAAAATCATTCTCTTCCTGCAAAAAAAAAATCTTTCATAAAAAACAAATCTATATGATCTCCAAGAAATAGTCTCTACCATATTCCTAGTTACAAATACGCATAGCTATAGAAACATCCATGTGTTTCCATCAAAATCACCACCTAGTGTATCATGGAGGATGATTATGAATCCAATCATTGCCATCAAAATACTCCACATAGTAAAATACGACAATTGAAAGTAATGTATAGTGATGGAAAGTTATTTCTTAATAAACATGCAAAGATATCAATGTTAGTGAAATTAATGTTTCAAATTTAATATTTAGAATAAATGTTAACATGAACCCAACATTATTTCACCTCTCATTATATAGTATAAATGTGTCTTAATATTTTTAAGTTTGAAACTTCATATTTCAATAAAATTGTTAATTGCTTTAACATGAAACATGAAGCTAAATAAAACCAAAAATGTGTTCATTGACTTCAAAATAAATGATTATGAATCCAATCATTACCATTAAAACTAAATAAAACCAAAAAAGTGTTCATTGGCCTCAAAATAAATGATTATGAATCCAATCATTATCATTAAAATACTCCACATAGTAAAATAAGACAATTGAAAGCAATGTATAGTGATGGAAAGTTATTTTTTAATAAACATGCAAATATGTGAAGTTAGTAAAATTAATATTTCAAATTTAATATTTAGAATAAATGTTACCCTGAACCCCAACATTATTTCACCTCCCATTATAAAGTATAAATGTGTCTTAATATTTTTAAGTTTTGAAACTTCATATTTCAATAAAATTATTAATTGCTTCAACATGAAACATGAAAAAAATCATTATATCATTTCAAAATCAATGGTTTTGGAATTACAAAAAATTTATTAAAAGCAAATTCAATTGGTAGAATTTATTTAACAAAAAAACCGAGAAAGAACGAACAAGGGCTTTCAATAAATATAAATCCACAGTACCTAAGATATTGTACATGATCTAGACTTAAGGAATAGAGAAACCCAAACTTACACACCTCATCCATTTGTTATTGTGAATACTGCAAAAGGGATGCATCCACAATACCCAAGAGCTTTGCTATGTCTTTGAAGAGAATGATTATAAATAGAAATTCAATTTTATGCAATTAGCTTATTTATTTTCACAGAATCTAGGTATCATTTTGGGTTGATTTTGTATTTGGTAGGAAATCATGTAACGAGGAGGGTATTTTGGTAAGAGTGATATCATTTTGAATTCATCTTGGTATTGGGTTAGTATTAATTAAGGGTGATTATTATGTTTTGGATTAGTTTTGGTATTGGGTTAGTATTAATTGAGGGTGATTACTATGTTTGAAGAATTCTAAATATTTTAGTAATAATCATTTAAATTCAGTTATAAAAAAATTTGTTGGAATTGCAATTTTTTATTGTTGAATTTATATTTTTTTACTATAAAAATGGATTCAGTACTTTTAAAAAATATTGTGCAATCTTAACAATTGTATCTACCACATAAACAATTCTTCTAAATTTTTTACCAGACCAGACAAGGTCTGGTATAACATGTTTAATCCTGGAATAAATATTTTATATGCATTTATATTCCAGTAGTATTATGAGTGTTAACATTATTTGCACCATTTGATCATTGTTGTTGCATGGAATGCCTCTTTTAGACATCTATTATGCATGGAATGCCTCTTTTAGAAATGGAATGGATACATCTGCCTATGATCACAAAGTAGAATTTTATGATCATTGTTTATTTTGTTTTATTATCATATGAATGTTTGAAGCACCCATGTCTTTTTAACTTACTAGTGATTCTCATATTGTAGTTTAATGGAGTTTGGTGAATGTAAAACACATAATCAACTTAAGAGATATTTAGGTTGTTAAAAATTGAAGTGACGTTATTTACATTGTTGGAAGTTGAAAATGGTGTCTAATGAAATAGAGAGAGTGGAAACATAGATGATATTGAGATTTAGATAGATTGACAGGTAAAATCCATAACTCGTCTTAAAAGTGACTCAATAATATAAGTGACTCAATAACATATAAAAAAGTTTAGTTGATAAAAGTTTTGAATTTTCGTTTTTGAGATTTCGAGTCAAATTTAAACGAGGAAATACCATTTACAAAATTTATATTATCATTTTCTTTAAATATTCCCAACACAAGTTGACAAACTTCTTTGTTTTTTATATAGAGGAAAGACCATACTATATCACTTAATCCAAGTAACTCTAGTATGTGGGAGTGAGGGCACATAATAGGGAAAACTGTTTTCTTTTATTTGTTATCATTAAATGCATATATTACATCAAAAAAAAATTATAATTTTATTCATGATGCATATCTTCATCTTCTTGTTCACATTGGAGAGTTGGTGAAAGTCTTTGTTGGGAATGTATTATATTTTTTTGGTTATCTCCATGGATTGTTTGTCATGCATGAGAGGCCCCCTACTTGGGAGTTTGGGGAAGAGTTTTTGGAAAAAATAAAAATAAAAATTGGGTTGTTTTTTTATGTTTTTTTGTCTAATTTTTGTTTGTTTTGGTGTTTTTTTTGACCCATTGTAATCTAATTTCACTTAAGCAATTAGGGTTGTAATTTAATCCGGGTTAATGAATTAGTGATTTGGATTATGTTGAGAATGAAATGAAGGCATAGATATAACAAATAAACGCATTGATCTAAAATGGATATGGATCGACAAATGGGTGTAAGACTGAGTACTTACAATATTAAATTGACAATTATTAAAGGTTAATAAACCTTGTAAAGCAATGTAAATTTGAAATTTTAATAAGACAAAAAGATGAGAACATGAGAGGAAAATGTAGAATTAAATGTAATTTAATAATTGAACAAGAGAGAAGGTTGAGGTATGGGAAACGAAGGGTTAGGTTTGTTGGCCTTTCCCCTATCCCCCAGCTCTCCTTATTTCTTCCCTCACTCTCATTTGCAATGGGTATTTTTTTTTTCATAGAGAGAAAGAGGCATCGAAGCCATGAATGCAATGTAACCAGAGATTGCCATAATGGAAAGATTGAGCCCCATTCAAAATTGGTTTTCCCGTTTGGGTTCCAGGGTAATATTGTGTCCATTACGTTTGGTATTGGGTTGAGATTTATTTGTGGTTGTGGTGTTTAGTTTGCATGAAATATTGTCACTTTCTCCCTTCTAGTAAATGCATATATTGTTTTTAATGAAACATTCATTGCAAGAGCATTGTTAGCTCCATTCAGAATTTAGTTCTCTCACTAGAATTTAATGAATAGAAATAGCTTGGAATGATCCCTGTCCATACACAGCTCGGTTAAAACCAATGGTGGATAAAAATTTTATTTTCTAGGAAATTAAATGTTGTTGGTTTGTTAATCTTCATGGCTACTCGGTTCCCCTCACTTTCTAGTCGACTTAACTCCCTCTGGTCGACTTGAACACCATTGGGTCGAATTGTTTAATGTTAGGGCATCTAAATTAATTTACAAGTTGAGTTTAAATATAATGGGTGAGTTTACATTTCCCTTGGACGTCTAAAATGAATTTTAAGTCGAATTTACATTACATGGGAATTTGTAAACATTGTTGGGAATTTACATTGCATACATTGCATTTACATTGAATTTACATTGCATGGGCATTTTAAGACTCAAGGATGTCTGATGTCCCCACATAATCATTGATATCATCCATGTTTGAATCAACGTTCATACTGGATGTCTCATTGTCATCATTCGTCATTTCCTTATGTAGAATATTTGTTGGAACTCTCTTGAAATTTCATGGAACTTCTAATTCATCCACCACAAATGTCATGTATCGATCCCACATAGTGAGCAGTGAATGGGGCCAACGTTAAAATTTCTTCAATATGTTCTTGTATGCATCAAAATTTGACATGGTTAGACTAGACACATGCCTTGGCAGTATGGGAGGGTTTCAAGACTCAAGGATGTATGATGTTCACACATAATCTTTGAGATCGTCCATGTTTGCATCAACATTCATAATGGACATCTCATTGTCATCATTCGTTGTTTCCATCTATAGAATCTTTGTTGGAACTCTCTTGAAATTTCATGGATATTCCAATTCGCCCACCACAAATGTCATGCATTGACCGCGCATAGTGAGCAGTGAATGGGGCCAATGTTGAAATTTCTTCAATATATGCTTGTATGTGTCAAAATTTGGCATGGTTAGACTAGACACATGCCTTGACAGTATGGGAGGGTTTCAAGACTCAAGGATGTATATTGATGTCCCCACATAATATTTGATATCATCCACATTTGCATCAACATTCATCATGCATGTCTCATTGTCATCATTCGTCATTCCCTTCTATATAATCATTGTAGGAACTATCTTGAAATTTGACATGGAACTTCCAATACACCTATCACAAATTTCTTCCACCAAACCTGCATAGTGAGCAGTGAGTGGGGACAACATTGAATTTTTTTCAATCTATTCCTGTATGTGTCAAAATTCAACATGGTTATATTAGACACATGCCTTGATGGTATGGGAGGGTTTCAAGACTTAAGGATGTCTAATGTCCCCACATAATATTTGATATAGTCCATGTTTGCATAAACGTTCATAATGGACATCTCATTGTCATCATTTGTTCTTTCCATCTATAGAATATCTTTTAGAACTCTCTTGAAATTCCATGGAACTTCCAATTCACCCACCACAAATGTCATGCATCGACACTGCATAGTGAGTAGTGAATGGGGCCAATGTTGAAATTTCTCCAATATGTGCTTGTATGCGTTGAAATGTGGCATGGTTAGACTAGACACATGCCTTGACAGTATGGGAAGGTTTCAAGACTCAAGGATGTATATGGATGTCCCCACATTATCTTTGAGATCATCCATATTTTCATCAACGTTCATCATGCATGTCTCATTGTCATGATTCGCCATTCCCTTCTATAGAATCATTGTCAGAACTATCTTAAAATTTGACATGGAACTTCCAATACACCCATCACAAATTTCTTCCACCGAACCCGCATAGTGACCAGTGAGTGGGGCCAATGTTGAAAATTTTCCAATCTATGTTTGTATGCGTCAAAATTCGACATGGTTAGATTAGACACATGCCTTGATAGTATGGAGGGTTTCAATACTTAAGGATCTTTGATGTCCCCGCGTAATATTTGATATCATCCATGTTTGCATAAACGTTCAATATAATGGATGTCTCATTTTCAATATTCGTCATTTCCATATATAGAATATTGGTCGGAACTCTCTTGAAATGTCATGGCACTTCCAATGCACCCATCACAAATGTCATCTTGCATCGACCTCGCACAGTGAGAAGTGAATGGAGCCAATGTTGAAATTTCTTAAAATTGTTCTTGTATGCATCGAAATTCGACATGGTTAGAATACACGCATGCCTTGACAATATGGGATGGTTTTCAAGACTCGAGGAGGGTTTCAAAATTCCACACTTGCATCAACATCCATCATAAACGTCTCATTTTCAATCTTCAACATTCCCTTCTATAGAATCGTTGTCAAAACTATCTTGAAATTTGACATGGAACTTCCAATACACCCATCACAAATGTCATGAACCCACCCCACATAGTGAGCAGTGAATGGGGCCAACATTGAAATTTCTTCAATTTGTGCATGTATGCGTCAAAATTTGACATGGTTATATTAGACACATGCCTTGACGATATGGGAGGGTTTTGAGACTTAAGGATGTATATCGATGTCCCCACATAATCTTTGACATCATCCACATTTGCATCAACGTTCATCATACACGTCTCATTGTCGTCATTCATCATTCCCTTCTATAGAATCGTTGTCATAACTATCTTGAAATTTGACATGGAACTTCCAATACACTTGTCACAAATGTCATGCACCGACCCCACATAGTTAGCAATGAATCGGGCCAACATTTAAATTTCTTTAATATATTCCTATATGTGTCTAAATTTTACATGGTTAGATTAGACACATGCATTGACGGTATGGGAGGGTTTCAATACTAAAGTATGTCTGATTTCCCCACATAATCTTCGAGATCGTCCACGTTTGCATCAACGTTCATTGTCATCATTCGTCATTCCCTTCTATAGAATCTTTGTCAGAAATCTCTTTAAATGTCTTGGAACTTCCAACATTCCCATCACCAATGTCATCCACGACCTCGCACAGTGAACAATGAATGGGGCCAATGTTGAATTTTCTTCAAAATGTGACTATATGCATTGCAATTTTACATGTTTACACTAGGCACATGCCTTGATGGTATGGGAGGTTTTTAAGACTTATGGACATAATTATCTTCATCATTTCCATCATCATGATTTTCATTTCCATCATCATCATATTCATCATGACCCAATTTCTCCATCCATGCCAACAAAGATCAAACCTGACATACCCATCTTTACAAAGAAAACTAATGATTAATAAACCATGATTTTATTAAATCTAGACATCCCAAAAGAATTTTATAGGTTCCAACATGAAAGTGATTTAATTGTTAATGGGTTATGGATTATATTGGGTGAAGGGATTAATGACATCAATCGACCATACATGGCTACCAATGAATGAGGCCAACATTGAAATTTATCCAAGATGTGCATGCATGCGTCAAAATTTGACATGGTTATACTAGGAACATGTCACTTGATGGTATGGGAGGGTTTCAAGACTCAAGGATTTATGATGTCCCCACTTAATCTTCAATATCGTACATGTTTCAAGGGGTTAGGGGTTAGATGGTATAAAGGTTAAGGTCTTAGGTTTAGGCTTAGTGAAATATTTCAATTTGTTTTAAAATATAAATTAATGAATAAACTTTGGATACATTAATTAGCCTGATTGTTTGGATTTACATTGATTTACATATACGATATATTTAATCATATTTTTTAACAATTTCCAATAAATGACCACTAACCATGCTAACTCTTATATAAGTAATCCTATTTTTTTTCCCAAGAATTCATAGAAAAGATTGAACACTTTAAGGATATTTCCAAAAGTAATTTGTATCGTCAAAAATAATACTAAAGAATTTCATGAAATTTTGGGCCATAAGAATCAACGTCATTTTAAAAACTAGATTACAAATAATTTTGAAAATTTAGAAGTCTTGGTCATTAAAATTATTGTCTGCAACAATGTCATCCAATTTATCATTGTCAATGTTCATATGTTCTTTCAAGTATTTAATATTATCATCATCCTCTACTTGATCTACATCATCTTCATCATCATTGAAATTTGACTATAGACCATCTATATTGTTGTCTTCCATAAAATCATCTAACTCTGGATTGTTGCCTTCTTGTGCCTTAACATAACCATCTTCAACATCATCATGGATGTTAATTTCTTCGATGTTCTCTAATCCATCTGTCTCATTTTGTTGGACATCATTTTTTTTCTCAATATCCACTAATGCATCATCAAATACATGCCTAAATCTTGGATCATAATGTATGACAAATATCCATTTCGAGTCCAAAATATCTTCATAGAAAAATACATTCACATGAACGACATACATATATTAGAAATATATGATGACACTTTTGTATATTAATAAACACATATTATCGCAAAAAACTATGAATCAATAGATTAATGATCACTATTGCTTCTTATTTGAGTTAAAGAAATACCTGCTCGCAATGAATTGGTAGAACATAAGGCTCCTTATCCTCCGGTAGGAACCTCGAGGAATATATGGAAAACAATACACTATAGGTATCATGTCTTTGTGTCCTCTCAAATGCTCCATACCATCTATACTTAAAAATACAAAACTTAAAAGAGTGGTTATCCAACTCAATAATTTCTTGGATTTTTCCAACATATTGTAGATTCCCTTCAATAATATTCTTATCTTTTGAGCTTGCTAGAATAGATTGCTTGAAATCAACCATGATGCCACAATCAAAGGATCATCTCTTTACATATACACTTTCTACATGATAATGTCATCCATATGCCCACATTGCAGGATATTTCCTCGCCTCTAAAAGACCATTTATTTCAATGAAAACAAATATAATTATGAATATTAAAATAGTTAATAGTGTCAAAACTATAAGGAAACAACATTTTCTAAAATTCCGACTGTACCTTTCTTTCACATATTGATTTCATATTCTATTATGTTTGAATCTATACATGCATCTTCTATTTTATTTTGAATTTATTCAGTAACCATTCTAGAGTGAAATCTTTGCCCCATTCCCCAAGCAGATCACTGGGAAGTGGAGTGTTCCTTGGGTTGGATATCTTAAATTGTCTCCTTTATTCTAACACGTATTCTCTCTTTTTATCATACAAATCAATCCATTTGTTCATAAATCCCATGTGGTACATAATGAACTTGTTGAGTATTTCACTTTCGTCTACACCTATTACATGTCAACATATTTATTTCAAACCCCAAATGTTATTCAGTTAATTTGACAAATAAATTACAAAGAAAACTAATGATTGCAAGGAAAACAACCACATTAATGATCATGAATTTACTTACTAATTTCTACTTGAACACCCTTACATTGTGGTTTTTCTCCATCAATAATATCTTATGCTCATTCTTCATCCCAGAAGCGTGGCCCATATTCAAAATCCTTACCAAGGAATTAACATAGGAAGAAAAATGATTCATTCAATACATACCCTTCATCCATACAACCCTTTGGATGTTCCTTTTGTCGAACATATCTTTTTAGAGTTTTATATACCTCTCAAAGAAAAATGTCCACCTCGTTGATACGACACCCACCAATTCAATGTCATCGACTAGATGTATAAGTAAATGGAAAATTCCTTACCACAATTCCAATTGGAATTGAATCAATTGTAGGAGGCATACTACCCACTAGAAACTCATCATATATGTAATGTCATTGTACAATCGCTCGTTTGAATTGCTTCTTTTCACAAAATACAGAACATCCACAAACAACAATTTTCTCAAAGTATTCATCCCATGTACTATATTCCAGACCAACCTCTTGTTCGGTGCAATCATTTGTTGTGTTGGAGGATCCATTGTCATATCCTCTTCCACCCACTATCCTCTACGTGATTTAATAGTTTTAGGTCCACGTCCACACACATATCTTTTTCTTTTTCTAGTCAAATGCTCAAGCTCTAAATTTTCTCCAATCTCCATCTAAAATAATCAACAACATGCATTAATTTCTAACAAGACTGGATAATACGCTATAAAATTTAATAATTTTGTGAAAAAATATGGATGTTTCACAAAATGTCATCAAATTAAGTTTTCCTAAGTTAAGTCAAAATTAGATTACCTGATGTCCTGCATCATCCATTGTGTCCTCATTTGATATGATACGATCTATTTCCATGGCCTCATATGGCTCCTGTAATACACAACATAGTCAATAATTTTTAGTACACCAATTATATTATTTCAACGAATTTTTTAGGCAACAAAAAACCTCACCTTAGTCACATTTTTGACATATTGATATCATGTTTTGGAGTTGAATTTTTTTTTTATGGCCCTAGGTATTTACATCGAGCCAAAATTTCAACAAGATAAGTATCCAACATCCCTATCCCACATGGCCATTCTAATTTTCAAACTTTTTCCTTGATCATAGAATCACATTTAATCACCATTCTTGTGCATTTTCCACCAATAAGTTTGAGCTCAAAGGCCATATGGAAAAACAAGACTTTATCTCTTCTATGTTGTATCATTTGTGAATTCATAAATACCTTCTTCCTTTGGTTGAGGTTGCTTTTTGTTCTTACCTTTATTGTATCTACATATTTCGTTGTCATATCCTCTTCCACCCACTTTCCTCTCTGCGATTTAGTAGGTCTACGTCGTCCACGTCCTCTTTCCATGGTCTACTCTGGATATTGTTACACAACAATGAAAATAATTTTTAGCACACCAATCAAATCCATTATCATCTAATAAGTTAGGGAAAATAGGGCCACAAGTCAAAATTAGCTTGGGATCAAACACCAATACCATACATACCAATACCATACCATTGAAAACCAATACCAACACCATTGCATGGAAATGGTATGCATACAAATACCAATACCATTGCATGACAATGGTATGCATACCGATACCAATACCAATACCATACCATATCAATACCAATACCATTGCATACCATTGCATGGCAATCGTATGCATTGGAAATAATATGCATACCAATACCATAACAATACCAATACCATACCATACCAATACCATGCCATGCCATACCATACCAATACCAATACCAATACCATTGCCAATACCAATATCAATACCATTGCATTGTCAATACCAACAACAATACCAATACCAATACCATACCATTGCATACAATTTCATGGAAATGGTATGCATTGGCAATGATATGCATACCAATACCTTACCAATACCAAACCATTACCAATACTAATACCATACCAATACCATACCAACATGCCCATCACCAAAACCATACCAATACCATACCAATACCAATACCATACCAATACTATGTCATATCAATACAATACCAATACCAACACGAATAACAATACTATACCAATACCATACTATACCATACCATACCATACCATACTATACCATACCATACCATACCAATATCAATACCATACTATACCATACCAATACCAAAACCAATACCAATACCATGCCATACCATACCATACCAATACCAATACCAATACCATTGCATGGAAATGGTATGCATTGGCAATGATTTCCATACCAATACCATACCAATACCAATACCATACCATACCATACCAATACCAATACCATTGCATATCATTGCATGGAAATGATATGCATACCAATACCAATATCAATACCAATACCAATACCAATACCAATACCATACCAATACTATACCATACCAATATCAATATGCATTGCCAATACCAATACCAATATGCATTGTCAATACCCTTATGTCTTGCCAATACCAATACCAATACCATTGCATACCAATACTAATACCAATACCATACCATACCATCCCAATACCAATACCAATACCAATACCATACCAATACCATACCATACCATACCAATAACATACCAATACCAATACCAATACCAATACCAATACCATACCATTGCATACCAATAACAATACCAATACCATACCAATATTGTACCATTGCATACCAATACTAATACAATTGCATACCATTGCACGTCAATGGTATGTATTGGCAATGATATGCATACCAATACCAATACCATACCAATATCAATACCTTATTATACCATACCAATACCAATACCAATACCAATACCAATACTATATCATACCAATACCATACCAATATCAATACCATACCATACCATACAAATACCAATACCAATGCCATACCAATACAAATACCAATACCAATACAAATACCAATACCATACCAATAACAATACCAATACCAATACCATACCAATACCATACCATTTCATACCAATACCATACCATTACATACCAATACCAATACCATTGCATACCACTGCACGACAATGGTATTCATATCAATACCATACCAATACCATTACCATACCAAAACCAATACCAATATGCATTTCCAATACCCTTATGCCTTTCCAATACAAATGTCAATACCATTGCATACCAATACGGCCAATACCATTGCATACCAAATCCAATACCAATACCATATCACACTAATACCAATACAATACCATACCATACCAATGCCAATACCAATACCAATATCATACCTATACCATACCATACCATACCAATACCATACCATACCATGCCAATAACATACCAATACCAATATCAATACCATACCATTGCATACCAATAACAATACCAATACCATACCAATATCGTACCATTGCATACCATTGCATGACAATGGTATGAATTGGCAATGATATGCATACCAATACAATACCAATACCAATATCATGACCATAACAATACCATACAATACCATACCAATACCAATACCATACCATACCATACAAATACCAATACCAATGCCATACCAATAGCAATACCATTACAAATACCAATACCAATACAAATAACAATACCATATCAATACCAATAACAATACCAATACCAATACCATACCATTGCATACCAATACCAATGCCATTACATACCATTGCACGACAATGGTGTGCATTGGAAATGATATGCATACCAATATCATACCAATACCAATATGCATTGGCAATACCCTTATTCCTTGCCAATACCAATACCAATACCATTGCATACCAATATGGTCAATACCATTTCATACCAATACCAATACCATACCAATACCAATACCATACCAATACCAATACCAATACCAATTCCATACCAATACCATACTATACCATAACAATACCATACTAATACAATACCATACCATACCATACCAATAACATACCAATACCAATGTCATACCAATACCATACCATACCATACCAATACCAATACCAATACCATACCATTGCATACCAATACCATTACCAATACCATACCAATATCGTACCATTGCATACCAATACCAATACAATTGCATACCATTGCACGGCAATGGTATGCATTGGAAATGATATGCATACCAATACCATACCAATATCAATACCATACTATAACATACCAATACCAACACGATACCATAAGAATACCAATGCCAATACCATACCATACAATGTCATACCAATACCAATAACATACCATACCAATACCAATACCAATGCATGGAAATGGTATGCATTGGCAATGATATGCATACCAATACCAATACCATACCATACCATACAAATACCATATTGATACCATTGGCAATGATATGCATTGGAAATGGTATGCATTGGAAATTATATGCATACCAATACCATACCAGTTCCATACCAGTTCCATACCAATACCAATACCAATACCATACCATACCATACCAATACCAATACCATACCATTGAATACCAATACCAATACCAATACCATACCAATACCAATGCCAATACCAATACCATACCATTGAATACCAATAACATTACCAATACCAATACCATACCAATACCATACCATTGCATACCAATACCAATACCATTGCATGCAAATAGTATGAATACCAAAACCATACCATTATAATAATATTGCCAATACCAATACCAATACCATACCATTGCATACCAATATCAATACCATTTCATATCACAATGGTATGCATTGGCAATGATATGCATACCAATACCATACCAATACCAATACCAATACAATACCATACCATACCAATACCAATACCAATACCATAGCCAAAAATGTCCGACAAAGTGTTCTTGAAAATTGACCTCATCTTTAGAAATTGCACTATGCTTCATTGACCAAAACCCTAGTGCCGAAGATACTCCAACAAATGATTTTTCGATCGACGGAAAGATAGCGTAGGGGCCCCACTAGTTGAAAACCGGTTCTCTTAATCCAATGCAACTAACGGTTCATGCATCTGAGTCTTGTTTTGAGTTTTATCGCGAGTTTCAACTCACCTCCTCAAGCCATTTAGGGACATGTGGTCAATTTGGTCCAGGGGCATAAAATCCAAACCGAGTAGAATAATGGACTTATGTAAGCTCCCACAAGTCTTTTTTTCCAAGGCCCACACGACTACACTAGCCAAAAAGACCCGACATAGTGTTCTTGAAAATCGACCTCCTCTTCAAAAATTGCACTATGCCTCATTGACCAAAACCCTAGTGTTGGAGATACTCCAACAAATGTTTTTTCGTTCGACAGAATGATAGCGTAAGAGCCCTAATAGATGAAACCCAGTGTTCTGGATCCAATGCAACTGATGGTTCATGCATCTAAGTCATGGTTTGAGTTTTATCGATAGTTACAACTTGCCTCCTCAAGTCATTCAAGGACATGTGGCCAATTTGGTCAGGGGACATAAAATCAAAACTGAGAACCATAATGGAGTTTCGTAAGCTCCCGCAAGTATGTTTGGCCAAGGACTGTTGTCATCCTTATACACACATGAAAATGTGGATGTCTCAATCCACTTAGTGTGTCCTCGAAGACACAATGTCTAAGTTCAAGCCCACTTTCACCTCGACTTGAACTTCTTCCGTCTAGGCTTACTCCTAGGGAAGCCAAGGGAGGTAGACCCTAGTTACTATGTGAGTTAAAAAGATTAATTCTAGGAGTTAATTTTAATTGTTAGAAGGTTGGGGGGAATCTAGCCTATACGAAAGGAAAACAATTAAAAGTGCAAGATTTCAATGAGAAGCATCCCTTTTCCTAATTCAACTAAGACTAGTTCCTAAGGTTGGGTAATGGGGTCAAGTAAAGTTACAAAGAGATTAGAGTTTACAAAAGATTACAATTAGATACAAAATAATTACTTTGCAAGATTTACAATTGAATTAGATACAAGTAAATGAAACAAATTTATATACAAAGAATACAAAGAATGCTAAAGATACAACAACAATATACAACTATCAACAAAATAAACAAGCACTTAATAAACTAACTTGACTTATTTGTGCAGGGAAAGGAAAGAGTATTCAAAAGAAGATCACCACAACACAACAAGCCAACAACCCAAAAAATGAAGTGCCTCCACAAGATGTGGAACTTCAAGGGGTTGTCTTCAATGGCATCAACACAACTACAAAACCAAGCAAGAAGTGCCTCCACAAGATGCGCAACTTCAAGGGGTGAAAGATAAAGCACGTAAAATCCTCCATGGGCAAGAGATGCACAACTACTAGTTAATTATCCACAAGTGCTCAAATAAAATTGTATGTAAAGTAACTTAAGTGAAATGCTTGCAAGATTAAATAGAATAAACCATAAAAATATTAAGAAATTATACCAATTTGAGGTGGATTAAGTTTTAGGATTGATTAAGTTGATTAAGTTAAAGTGTGAATCCTAAAACTATGTGACTTCCCTAGAACTTTGTTGGAACAGGGGCATACCCAGGGTTCAACGCTCAAGAGCACACCAACAAAACCCTAACTACCGGCCCTTTCGGAAACACCTATGAAGCAGATGAAGTCTCACCCGAGGTAGAGGTAGGGGTGGTTGCAGGACTCAGATGTTTGAAACCTTAGCTGGGACACTGATCTGTGACTATATCTTTTATAGGGAACTTAGCATAGATCCTTCATCAATATTTAACCCGACTGGTACTTCGCATATAGCACAGAGCATCGTAGTGAATACTTATACTAAAGATGATTCAGTACTTAGCCACAGAAATATAGGTTAGATTCAACAGATCAAGCACTAAGCATTTTATATATTAGATCTAACGTTCATTCATATATCATCATCACAGAGCATAACTAGATCTACTTAATCACATCAATAACTTAGCCAAGAAAGAGATAAACACATTAGATCGAAGCACAAAGCACTATACACACAGTTACTGTGGTTCACCCCCACCCCGGGGCTATGTCCACAAAGTCTTCTTTATATTGTCTCGGTCAAGCAGTTACAACACAAAGCTTCAATGACCCTTACTTCGCACAGGCAGAAGATTTCCACAGCTCACTAGATCCTTCCTCCTAGCTCTTCAACACAAGACTACAACAACTTGCACTTAGCTTTCCGATCTCATGCACAGAGCACTCTAAGATACATCCAATCACATAGATCCAGTTACTAGCACTAAGCTTTCAGTTATACATCACATATATGTCTACATTGTACTATTCTCCTCTATTTACATTGCCTATTTATAGATTACAAAATGGGCCTAAGCATGGGTAAACCCATGGGTCGACATCCCTTTCCCGTTACATCAACCCAAAACCCTAAAATGGACCCAAAAATAGGTCTTGCTTCCTTAATTTTCACTTCGCGTTGCGCTCCTTCCTTGGCAAGATGTCGCAGTCCCAAAAGTGGTCAAATATGACCAAGTAATTTCAAAACTTGGTCAAGGGCCAACAGGCCCCCAACACTCACCTGTGACTCATCTCGAGTCACTCAAGTCTGACCAATGTCGCTTCGAACGCCTCGAGATTGGCTCAAGCTGCTTCAACCTACTGCAGTGTGATAGCCTCTTGTTCAGTGAATTCGTGTATTACTATGTCATTGAGTGGTCCTTCCAGGCATTGTTCTGCAGTGATGACACCCTATTCGATTTCACCTCCCTCGCTTTCAAGTTCGATGAATAGTTGGCATGCCTTCTCTTGGAGTGGTTGCAGTCATTGAGAGACTTCCATTAATTTACTTTGCAGCATGTGTACTTTTTGTTTGGTTGTGTGTTGTTCTGTGAACCTCTTCATTCTTTCAATGGGGGTCGTGGACTTCAGCTATGCTTGTAGCACATCTGCATGTTGCTTTTCTTCGTGGAGATATGCCTCCAATGTCTGCAATTCTAGATTCTCTGCGAGGGTTTCGTAATTTTGGGCGCTTCTAGTGCTTAGATTCCTACATTCATGGATGATTTTAGGGGCTAAATTTCGCTCACGGGCTAATTTTCCATGGTTTTTCCAAAAATGAGATTCGTTATTTTAAAAATTATTCCCCCAGATTCTATAGGATAAAATTATTTTACCTTAAAAATCGCCAAAATTTTATATAAACTATATAAAATCCTTAGAAATTTGAATATTTTTACAAATATATCGCCAAACATTTATAGTTGGCATATGAAGGATTAGTAAGATTCGCCAAGCTTTCTACATTTAAAAATAAATTTCAATCCTTAAAATCATCCCTGCCTACATTCTGAAGCTAAGGTTTTTAATCGGTCGACTGCGCTTCGAGGAGTGGCCTCTCTTATATCTCTTATCTCTTGGGGTGTCTCAGGCACGGTGTGGAGCTCTAGATCCATGATGCACTGTTGAATTTGTTGGATTACTTCTTCTAGTTGGGTCACTTGTTGTGGGAGACAATCTTCCATCTTCACTTCTATGATCATCATAGAGCGCAATTCTTTGTGAACTCTTTCCTGTACTTCAAGTTTCTATGCTAGCAACTGGTCCTTGCTCTATTGTAACTGTTCTTTTTCCTCCTCCCACTTTGCTTGTAAGGCAAGCTTCTTCTGTTCCTCCTTCCTCCGTTGTTCTCCATGTGTGCTATGTTCTTGCGCCAAAGACTAGGTGGCTTGCGTTATGTCTTCTTGAGCTCATCGAAGGCGAGCTTCAACTTTATCGGTGATCTGGCATAATTGAGTGGGCTCATCGTCTGTTACTGGTATTTCCATTGTTAAGGGCATCGTAGAAACTGTTTGGCTGGACCGGAGTGCCTGCTGCACTTCTTTGATTTCGCCCATGATCTGGCGGAATAGCTCCTCCTACTTTGCTTCTTTATTTTCTGCGATCTCTAGTGAAACATCATTCAGTGTGGCAATTAAGAAGTCAAAATAATTCGAGGTAAGGGTAGTTTTAAGCGTGGTCTGGGTGGCCTTAGATTTCTTTTGGGATGAGGTATTGGGTGGAGTAATCTTCTTTTTCTTGGAGGGATCTTCCTCGTCTCTAGGCGGAGTAACCTCGCCTTTGTTCTGCTCAACTTTTGTGCCCCCTAGTTCTTCGTAATTACCTCCCTTCGCAGGTGAGAGCGAAGCAGTCTTCGTGGATGTGTTGTGGATATATTGAACTTCCACATCCTTCTTAGTCTTGCATGGTCCTGGTGTATCCGGCATAGCTTCAGGGCTATCTATGTCGGACATCTCTGCGGGGTCTACTGCAACAAAGAGGGTTTCCTTCCATTCCTTGGTAATCTCCTGCAAGTCATCTTCTATCAGCTTGTAATATGACTGGAGTTGTTGTTTGTGCTCATCTGCATGCGTTGTGATGTAGGTGAAGTGACGATCTATGTTGAATTTCATCAAAGGTCTAAACCTATGAAGTGTGTTGGGTGTGATGTGTGTTGTAGACTGAATGGCATTCTTCAACTGATTGTAGTAAGCATGGAAGATGGCATTGGACTGCCACTGTTTGTTCATGTCGTTGGAGTACCACAGCGTGCAGAACTTCGTGGCTAGTGGTTCGAAGGGTTCGATCTCTCAAAAAGTGGCTCCCTCAGGCAGTTCCCAAGAAATTAAAGCGATGAGTATGAGCAACCAGCTAAAGTGGAACTCATACCCTTGGTCTTGCGCTTGTCTACAGTCAAGCTCTAGCTAATTTATAAGGTATTTTTCCCAGTTCATTTGTAGTCCCTCCGCGCACTTCCCTGTGAGGTCAACTACAAATCCGGTCACCTGTGTAGGTCTGTTTTTTCGGACTAACTTTCCTGCAATCAGCTGGAAACCAAAGAGCGTTGCTACATTCTCAATGGAGGCTACCTTGTAACCTCGCATGACTTTCTCCAGATCACCATATGTGTCTTTTATTCGTTGAGCGAGAGAGCGATCTGTGGTATTTCCAGGGTATAAGTACTGTGGGTCAGGGTCGTGCATGCTTAGCCCAGTGATCTGATTGATCAAAATCGGATCCACAGTGATGTGGCAGTCCAACCATAGGTATCCTCTGTAGTAGTAGGACAACAACAGTCTAACGCATGCATTTACTTCCTGATGCCTCCCGAAATGTGGAATCTTCATTACGTTGAGGAGGGTTGACTACACAAGGTTATGGGTCCATTGTTGCAGTACAATATTGGGGTTCTTTCCTTTTGTAAGAGTCAAGTACTTGTGCGGGGATAGAATACTATAAACCTTGCAATCTCCAAGGTTAAAATCATTAATTTTCGGCATGGTGAGCTTCTCCTGGTTAGCAAGAACTATGCGCACCCTTTTCGGGAGGTACGCAGTGACTACAACATAGTCGAAGTCTTTAGGTACAGTGTCTCAATTCACTGTTCCACTTAGTGGTGGGATATATTTAGGCAAGATGGTTGGGATCATATTCATGGAGGTGAAGTCGTTTCCGAGCTAAGATCATCTTTTCGAAGGCGGTCGCGATGGTCCTGCTCGAGCAATGGAGGGGGGAGCTGGCAGTGCACTCGAGGACGATGCTTGTACACCTGTAGACATTCCGTGTTTTGACATGACTCTCTCAGTCATTAAATCAATTATAACTTCTTCAACAATTTTCTCAGCAGCACTGAGCTCATCCAACATACAAACTTGGGTCAGTTGGCTTGGGTACAAAAGGAATTCAGAGACAACAGTGAATAGTAAGGAAATGATCTCAGGGTTCACGCTCAAATTCTCAGTTAGAAAAAAGTATTCTCAGTGCATGGTGTGATGGGTTAAGTAGGCAATCTCAGCAATGGTCTTCTTGCAACGGACATGGGGCCTTCATTAACTCTGTTCTATCCATTCTTGTGCTATCTAATGGTCTAGTGGTAACCCATAACTACTTTCCGATTTGTTCGGAGTGTCGGTCGAATGGGTATATCGGTTCCAACGGCTATATTGCTTCGTCATGGAAAATTATTCTATGTCGTTGTTCTAATATCTCGGCAAAGCTCCAATTCTGCAATTCTTCTTGCTACGAAGTGTCCTCTGGAACCTCTTGTAATCTTATAGTGTTAGCCCTTTTCTTTCTTAACTTCCTAGCCTTCTTCCCAATTAGCTTCATCTCAGTAATTCTTTTACCATTCTGATGTTTATCTTTTGTGGTCTTAGTTACTTCGCGTTGTTGAGAGTCTTTCCTAGGGTTCCTTGATAATACTTCTTCTGTATCAAAAATAGGTAACTCGATCTTCTACGGATCCTCAAGTGTTCTTTTAGCTTCAACATTGGAGTTTCTAATATTAAATATCTATGATCTTCTCTTCTGTTCTTCAATCAAGTGCACGATCCTTCTGGTCATAAAGTCTTTAACTCTTGCTTCTTCTGTTCCAAAAATTTTTCATCCTCTTTTCGTCTGGCTTGTTCTCTATCCATCCAAGGTTTTCCTATGAGCATGGTAAACAGGGATCTGTCTTCAAAATATTTAATGATCTCAAAGTCTTCCTCTGTTTAAGTTCCATTGACAGTCATAGGTATTCGGGTGAGCCTTTCACATAGGTTTACTAGCTTTCCTCTGAAGAAACTTGTTCCTCCTAGGGAAGGGATCATGGCAGGCTTTCCTATAGCTTCCCAAGTTCTTTCTAGCATAATTTTCACTTTTGTTTCTTCATCGAGAGTATAGTCAATGTCAAAGTCCCCTATTCTTGCTTCAATTTTCTCATTTTCTTTGAATATCTCTGATAGCCTAACATGTCGATGGTCATTCAAGGTATCTTTCATCTGTAGCAATATCTTTTCTGATTCTGATCCGGATTTTATGAGCAGAACGAAATGAATACAGATTATTAATAGGTGCTTAACACGAAAATAACAGAGATACAGTAAAACTGGTTTTCTATTAAATAACGAAATAAGCTGAAACTGTAAAAATGCAGCGGAAACAA
>ML783936.1:749145-763002 GCA_009831015.1 Picea engelmannii | reverse complement strand
GTTTTCCCAAAAAACATCGTTTAGGGCCTCAAAATGGCCCCGGAAGTTAAAACTGCTAAAAATAGTAAATTACCAAAATTGCCAGAAACATGTTTTGGGCCAGTTGGAGAAGGCGGGTGGCCACCGATATCCACCTGGATCAGATTCTTTATGGGTTTCTTCTATATTCTTGGTCTCTTGATCTCCTTCAGGGTTTGCTTGCTCCATATTCATCTTCTCAAGCCTACCAATCGTTCTAGGGCAATCCAATACTTCATGTTCCATAGCCTTACAACAGAGGCAACTAGGTCTTCTCCCAAGGCATTCCTTAGCAAGATGTCCCGGTCTTCTGCAACTATAACAGAGGGTTAATCCTCTCTTTCGTTTAGATGTTACCCAACTCCTTTTGTACTACGCACCAGGATCATGGTGGCTAGCCTGCAAAAAACTCGTTCTAGGATCCTACATCCACTTGTTAGTCCATACATTCTTTTGATGCATAGGTATAACATATCTATCACTATACTTATCAGATCTATTCATATCAAACTTTCTTTCATCTATTAATGCACTAGTTTTGAAGATAGGATAGAATCTATCAAACATACCTAGATCCATGCTTTAGAAACAAAAAATTTCACTTATCTTAATTCTATAGAGCACAAAGATTCCAGATATAAGACTTTTAACTATTCTGACCTTTATCAAAGCACAGAGCTTATAGATCTTACCTTTTTTTCTGCAGATCTTACCTTTTACCTTTAGAAATTTCCACTTTTACTTTTCTTAATGCATAGAGCGTTCATATATCACTTCTTTTCTTTGGTATCAACCTCTTTCTTGCAGATATGACCTTTTCCCTTTAGATTTGACCTCTTTTTCTCGACACAAAGCTTTGTAGGTCAAGTAGAATACTGCACACTAGGGAAACAGATCTACGCACAGAGCTTAGATCACACAAAGTTTTTTCTTCTTCACTTCCTAGCAATCACAGTTTCAGGTCCCAACAACGGAACCATTTGTTGGCACAGGGGCAGACCCAAGGTTCAATGCTCAAGAGCGCACCAACAAAACCCTAATTACCAGCCCTTTCGACAACACCTGCGAAGCAAATGAAGTCTCACCCGAGGTAGAGGTAGGGGTGGTTGCAGGACTCAGATGTCTGCAACCTTAGTTGGGACATTGATCTATGATTATATATTTTACAGGGAAGTTAGCATAGATCCTTCATCAATATTTAACCCGACTGGTACTTCATAGATAACACAGAGCATCACAGTGAATACTTATAATTAGATGATTCAGTACTTAGCCACATAAATATAGGTTAGATTCAACAGATCAAACACTAAGAATTTTATATATTAGATCTAACGTTCATTCATATATCATCAGCACAGAGCATAAATAGATCTACATGATCACATCAAGAACTTATCCAAGAAAGAGATAAACACATTAGATCAAAGCACAAAGAAATATACACACAGTTACCGTGGTTCACCCCCACCCTGGGGCTATGTCCACAAAGTCTTCTTTATATTGTCTCGGTCAAGCAGTTATAGAACAGAGCTTCAATGACCCTTACTTCTCACAGGACAGAAGATCTGTGCAGCTCGCTAGATCCTAACTCCTATCTCTTCAGCACAAGACTACAACAACTTGCACTTAGCTTTCCGATCTCATGCACAGAGCACTCTAAGATACATATGATCACACAGATCTAGTTACTAGCACTAAGATTTCAATTATACATCACATAGATGTCTACATTACTACTATTCTCCTCTATTTACATTGCCTATTTATAGATTACAAAATGGGCCTAAGCGTGGGTAAACCCACGATCCGACATCCCTTTCCTATCACATCAACCCAAAACCCTAAAATTGACCCAAAAATAGGTCTTTCTTCCTTAATTTTCGCTTCGTGTTGCGCTCCTTCGTTGGAAGGATGTCCCAGTCCCAAAAGTGGTCAAATTTGACCAAGTATTCTTCAAAACTTGGTCAACAGCCAACAGGCCCCCAACACTCACTTGTGACTCGTCCTGAGTCACTCAAGTCTGACCATTTTCGCTTCGAACACATCGAGCTTGGCTCGCGCTGCTTCGACCTGCTACAGTGCGACAACCTCTTGTTCAGTAAATTCCTAGATTACTATGTCATTGAGCGGTCCTTCCAGGCATTGTTCTATAGTGATGAAACCCTGTTTGAGTTCATCTCCCTAGATTTCAAGTTCGGTGAATAGTTGGCATGCCTTCTCTTGGAGTGGGTGCAGTTGTTGAGCGACTTCCACTACTTTACTTTGCAGCGTGTGTAATTTTTTTGGGTTTGTGCGTTGTTCTATGAACCTCTTCATTATTTTGAAGGGGGTCACAAACTTCAGTTGCACTTGTAGCACATATGCATGTTGCTTTTCTTCATGGAGATGTGCCTCCATTGTCTACAATTCTGGATTCTCTGCGAGGGTTTTGTAAGTCTAGGCATTTCTAGTGCTTAGTTGTCTACATTCTGAAGCCAAATTTTTTAATCGGTCAACTGGGCTTCGAGTAGTGGCCTCTCTTAGATCTCTTATCTCTCGGGATGTCTCAGGCATGGTGCGGAGCTCCAGATCCGTGATGCAATGTTGAAGTTGTTGGATTACTTCTTCCAGTTGGGTCACCTGCTGTGGGAGATGATCTTCCATCTTCACTTCTATGATTATCACAGAGCGCAGTGCTTTGTGAACTCTTTCCTATACTTCAAATTTCTCTGCTAGCAACTGGTCCTTGGTCTGCTGTAACTGTGCTTTTTCCTCCTCCCACTTTGCTTGTAAGGCAAGTTGCTCTTGTTCTTCCTTCCTCCATTGTTCTCCATGTGCACTCTATTCTTGCGCAAAATCCTGGGTGGCTTGCGTTATTTCTTCTTGATCTCGTCGAAGGCGAGCTTCGACTTTCACGACGATCTGGCGTAATTGAGTGGGCTCATCATCTATTCCTGGTATTTCCATTGTTAAGGGTGTCGTAGAAACTACTTGGCTGGACCGGAGTGCCTGTTGCACTTCTTTGAGTTCACCCGTGATCCGGCGGAATAGCTCCTCCTGCTTTGCTTCTTGTTTTTTTGCGAATTCTTGTGAAACATCATTCAGTGTGGCAATTAAGAAGTCAAAATCATTTGGGGTAAGGGTAGTTTTAAGTGTGGTCCAGGTTGCCTTAGCTTTCTTTCGGGATGAGGGATTGGGTGGAGTAATATTCCTTTTATTGGAGGGATCTTCCTCATCTCTAGGCAGAGTAACCTTACCTTTATTCTGCTCAACTTCTGTGCCCCCTAGTTCTTCGTCATTACCTCCCTTCATAGGTGCGACGGAAGAAGTCTTCATGGATGTGCTTTGGATATCTTGAACTTCCACATCCTTCTTAGTCTTGCATGGTCCTAGTGTATCTGGCATAGCTTTAGGGCTATGTACGTCGGAAATATCTGTGGGGTCTGCTGCAACAAGGAGCTCTACCAACCATTCCTTGGTAATCTCCTCCAAGTCATCTTTTGTCATCTTGTAATATGACTGGAGTTGTTGTTTCTGCTCATCTGTGTGTGTTGTGATGTAGGTGAAGTGATGATCTACGTTGAATTTCATCAAAGTTCTAAACCTATGAAGCGTGTTGGGTGTGATGCGCGGTGTAGACTGAATGGCATTCTTCAACTGAGTGTAGTAAGTGTGGAAGACGACATTGGACTGCCACTGTTTGTTCATGTCACTGGAGTACCATAGCGTACAGAACTTCGTGGCCAGTGGTTCGAAGGGCTCAATCTCCAAAAAATTGGCTCCCTCGGGCAGTTCCCAAATGATGAAAGCCATGAGTATGAGCAAATAGCTAAAGTGGAACTCATACCCTTGGTCCTGCGCTTGTCTACAGTCAAGATCTAGCTGATTTATAAGGTATTTTGCCCAGTTCATTTGTAGTCTCTCTGTGCACTTCCCTACGAGGTCAACTACAAATTCGGTCACTTGTGTAGGTCTATTTTTTCGGAATAACTTTCGTGCGATCATCTGGCAACCAAAGTGCACTGTTTCATTCTAAATGGAGGCTAACTTGTAACCTCACATTCCTTTATCCAGATCACCATATGTGTCTTTTATTCATTGAGCGAGAGCGTGATCTACGGTCTTTCCAAGGTAAAATTCCTGCGGGTCAGGGCCCTGCATGCTTAGCCAAGTGATCTGATTGATCAAAATTGGATCCACGGTGATGTGGCGGTCCAACCATAGGTATCCTCCATGGTAGCAAGACAAAAATAGTCTAACGCATGCATTTACTTCTTGATGCCTCCCGAAATGTGGAATATTCATTATGTTGAGGAGGGTTGACTACGCAAGGTTATGGGTCCATTGTTGCGATACAATATTGGGGTTATTTCCTTTTGTAAGAGTCAAGTACTTGTGCAGGGCTAGCATATTGTAAACCTTGCGATATCCAAGGTTAAAATCACTAAATTTCAATGTGGTGAGCTTCTCCTAGTTAGCATGAACTGCGCACACCCCTTTTGGGAGGTATGCAGTGACTATAGCATAGTCGAAGTCTCTAGGTACAGTTTCTCGATTCATTGTTCCGCTTAGTGGTGGGATATATTTAGGCAAGATTCTTAGGATCATCTTCACAGTGGCAAAGTCATTTCCGAGATTAGATCATCTTTCCGAAGGCGGTCGGGATGGTCATGCTCGAGCAGTGGAGGGGGAAGCTCACAGTGCACCCAAGGAAGATGCTTGTACACTTGTAGACATTATGTGTTCTAACATGACTCTCTCATTCACTAAATCAAATAGAACTTCTTAAACAATTTTTTTAGCAACGTTGAGCTCATCCGACATACAAACTTGGGTTAGCTGGCTTGAGTGCAAAAGGAATACAGAGACTACAGTGAATAGTAAGGAAATGATCTCAAGGTAAGTAAATCTCAGGGTTCGTGCTCAAATTCTCAGTTAGAAAAAAGTATTCTTGGTGCATGGCGTGATGGGTTAAGTATTCAATCTCAGCAACGGTCTGCTTGCAACGGACATGGGGCCTTCATTAACTTCGTTTTATCCATTCTAGTGCTATCCAACGATCTAGTGGTAACCCATAACTGCTTTTCGATCCTTTCGGAGCGGCGGTCGAATGGGTATATCGATTCCAATGGATATATTGCTTCATCATGGTGAATTATTCTATGTCATTGTTCTGATATCTCGGCGAAGCTCTAATTCTGCAATTCTTATTGTTGCGAAGTGTCCTCTAGAATTGCTTGTAATCTTACAATGTTAGCCCTTTTTTTTCTTAAATTCCTAGCCTTCTTCCCAGTGAGCTTCATCTCAGTAATTCTTTTACCATTCTGATGTTCATCTTCTGTGGTCTTAGTTACTTCGCGTTGTTGAGAGTCTTTCCTAGGGTGCCTTGATAATACTTCTTTTATATCAAAAATAGGTAACTCGATCTTCTGCGGATCCTCAAGTGTTGTTTTAGCTTCGATATTGGGTTTGCTAATATTAAATATCTGGGATCTGCTCTTTTGTTCTGCAATCAAGTGTGTGATCCTTCTGGCCATAATGTCTTTCAACTCTTGCTTCTTTTGTTCCAAAATTTTTTCTTCCTCTTTTCGTCTGGCTTGTTCTCTATCAATCTAAGGTTTTCCTATGAGCATGGTAAACAGGGTGTTGTCTTCAACAAATTTAATGATCTCAAAATCTTCCTCTGTCGAAGTTCCATTGACAATCATAGGTATCCGGGTGATCCTTTCACATAGGTTTACTAGCTTTCCTCTGAAGAAACTCGTTCCTCCTAGGGAAAGGATCATGGCAGTCTTTCCTATAGCTTCCCAAGTTCTTTCTGGAATAATGTTCACTTGTGTTTCTTCATCAAGAGTACAGTCAATGTCAAAGTCCCCTATTGTTTCTTCGATTTGCTCCTTTTCTTTGAATATCTCTGATATCATAACATGTCGATGGTCATTCAATGTATCTTTCATCTGTAGCAATATCTTTTTTTATTCTTTATAGGTTTCTTCTATAATATTGGTCTCTTGATCTCCTTCAGGGTTTGCTTGCTCCATATTCAGCTTCTCAAGCCTAGCAATCATTCTAGGGAAATCCAATACTTCATGGTCCATAGCCTTACAACAGAGGCAACTAGGTCTTCTCCCAAGGAATTCCTTAGCAAGATGTCCCAGTCTTCTGCAACTATAATAGAGGGTTAATCCTCTCTTTTGTTTAGATGTTCCCCAACTCCTTCTGTATTACGCACTAGGATCATGGTGGCTAGCCTGCAAAAAACTCTTTCTAGGATCCTGCATCCACTTGTTATTATAGACATTCTTTCGATGCATAGGTATAACATATCTATCACTATACTTATCAGATCTATTCATATCAAACTTTGTTTCATCTATTAATGCCCTAGTTTTGAATCTAGGACATAATCTATCAAACATACCTAGATCCATGCTTTAGAAACAAAAAAATTCACTTATCTTACTTCCATAAAGCACAAATCTTCTAGATCTAAGACTTTTAACTATTCTTACCTTTATCAAAGCATAGAGCTTACAGATCTTACCTTTTTTTCTGCAGATATGACCTTTTACCTTCAGAAATTTCCACTTTTACATTTCTTAATGCATCGAGCGTTCAGATATCACTTATTTTCTTCAGTATCAACCTCTTTCTTGCAGATCTGACCTTTTCCCTTCAAATCTGACCTATTTTTCTGCAGATCTGACCTTTTCCCTTCAGATCTGACCTCTTTTTCTCGGCACAAAGCTTTGTAGGTCAAGTAGAATACTGCACACTAGGGAAACAGATCTACGCACAGAGCTTAGTTCGCACAAATATTTTTCTTCTTTAGTTCCCAGCAATCACAGTTTCAGGTCTCGGCAATGGAAACATTTGTTGGCACGGGGGCAGACCCATGGTTCAACGCTTAAGAGCGCACCAACCAAACCCTAACTATCAGCTCTTTCGGAAACACCTGCGAAGCAGATGAAGTCTCACCTGAGGTAGAGGCAGGGGTGGTTGCAGGACTCAGATGTCTGCAACCTTAGCTAGGACATTGATCTGTGATTATATCTTTTATAGGGAAGTTAGCATAGATCCTTCATCAATATTTAACCTGACTGGTACTTCGCAGATAGCACAAAGCATCGCAGTGAATACTTATACTAAAGATGATTCAATACTTAGCCACATAAATATAGGTTAGATTCAACAGATCAAGCACTAATAATTTTATATATTAGATCTAACGTTCATTCATATATCATCAACACAGAGCATAACTAGATCTACTTAATCACATCAAGCACTTAGCCAAGAAAGAGATAAACACATTAGATTGAAGCACAAAGCACTATACACACAATTACCATGGTTCACCCCCACCCTGGGGCTACGCCCACAAAGTCTTCTTTATATTGTCTCAGTCAAACAATTAAAGCACAGAGCTTCAATGACTCTTACTTCGCACAGGACAGGAGATCTGTGCAGCTCGCTAGATCCTTCCTCCTAGCTCTTCAGCACAAGACTACAACAAATTGCACTTAGCTTTTCAATCTCATGCATAGAGCACTCTAAGATACATTCGATCACATAGATCAAGTTACTAGCACTAAGCTTTCAATTATACATCACATAGATGTCTACATTACTAATATTCTCCTCTATTTACATTTCCTATTTATAGATTACAAAATGGGCCTAATCGTGGGTAAACCCATGGGCCTAAATCCCTTTCCTATCACATCAACCCAAAACTGTAAAATGGACCCAAAAATAGGTCTTTCTTCCTTAATTTTCGCTTCGCGTTGCGCTCCTTTCTTGGCAAGATGTCGCAGTCCCAAAAGTGGTCAAATATGACCAAGTATTCTTCAAAACTTAGTCAAGGGCCAACAAAATCTCCCTGTGTATACCAAAAGGACTGGTGGGTGTTCAAGGAGTGAGGCAAACAAGGCCAGACCCTAGCTCAACAAGTCAATTTTGGAACAAAAGTACTCCACAAGGGGGACACCTAGTTTCGTGAGACCATCCCTGATCTAGTACCACTCGCTTCTTCCTTAAGTCCCTTTTAGTTGGCAAAGTTGAGACAGTAAAAGGTGTGCTTATTAAACTAAATAAATTTTAGGCCCTATGAAACTAAATAGTAATTGAGCTTAAGTTGAATTAAGTTGAGTTGAGTTCTTGCAAGTAAAGTAAAACAAATTTCTTAAACTTGAAAGAGATTAAGTGATTGAACTTGAAATCAAAGTAAAACTTGGAATGAAAAGAATTGCTTGAAAAAACAAACACAAGTAAGTTACTATGCCTCCACGGCTTAAGCAAGGAAATGAAATGAACTTCTAAGATCTAAACCATGAAATAAAAGAATTAGAATCAATAAACCACAACTAATCACCTAGTCTTACGATATAGGATGGTTGTCTTTGCCAAACTCTTTCCTAGGTGTAGGCAAACAATAAAGAATTAAAAGAACTTGAAAGGAAACTAATCCTAGCCACACAACATTGTCTTAAGGACAAGTGGGGCAACCTAGAAATGAAAAGCAATGTTGAAAATAAAACTAATTAACTAGCCTTACAATATAGGATGGTTGGATTGGCCAAACTCTTTCCTAGGTGTACGCAAACTAGAAATAAAAAATGTAGAAATTTTAATTTGTTTGAGAAATGCAAACCCCAGAGACTCTCTTAGGCTTGCTTACAACTTGAGAAAGGAGAAGAAGAAGGGGGTATTCAATACCCTTGCTTAGAAGGAGTTTACTTGACTTTAAATGGCCCCAAATGGGTTGTTCCTCCACATTTATGTCACAAACCTGCAAAAAACCAACAAGTAAAACTTGTTGGAAAAGATGCAGAATTGACAAAAAATCTACAGAAAAAATTTGTTAGTGGAAACTAGAAATTTATAGTACAAAATCAGCAGTATATATATCCATTTTTTTTCCATTTTAGGACACAAATCCACCCAAATATAGAATCAGAACATAAAATATTAAAGGTTTTAAGTGGATGATGAGGAAGATTTCCAGATCTAAAATCTATCTTCAAAACCCTTAGGTGACTTACAAATTTCTTGAAACAATGCTACAGAAAAGAGAAATGGGTGAAGAAATTCATGTAATAAAACCAAATACTTTGTTAAAACTACAAGATATACTCATTAGATCTATGATAATACTACAAAAAGATCTACCCAAACAAAATACTTTGCTTGAGATCCCTACTCTAGATCTACAACAAATCAAAACAAGAAATAACTAGAACAAAATCACTTCATTAAGCAATATGGCACCAAGAATATCCTTGTATTAGAAGAAATCTAGAACAAATACTTGCCCAAGCTTGAGAAAAGAAAGAGAGAGCAACAAGAATGAGAGAGAAGAGTGGGAGAGAATGGAGAGGAGAGGAGAGAAATGCGTAGAGTAACCTTGCACTGAGAACAGATGTGTAAAATGAGGGATGCGAGGGTTTATTTTATACTTGGGAGCCAAGAGTGACCCCTCTTAGATGAGTTACAAGTTTCACACATCTAAGAGAAATAGACAAAGTCAAGGAAGAGTCACTTTTAGGGTTTTGGTAAGTTAGGATTTTGGTAAGTCAGTGAGGGGGTGAGGTGTAAAGGGGGAAAACACCTTTTCCTATGGTCAAACATTAATTTATACACCAAAGAGGGAGAATTTAGGGTTTAGGTGGCTTTTTTCACTTAAACTTTTTAATTCTCGCTTGTCAATTATCTAGGGAACACCACTTTAAGTAGTTGGCTAAGCAAGGGGGGGTATTTTAAGTGGAAAATTACTTTTCCAACTTAGGAAAAAGGTTAGGAAACCTTTCCCACTCTCTCTCAAAAACATTTGCTTCATTATTACAAAAAAATGACATTTTGACTTTGTCAATTAAGCAATTAAATTGTTGACTCTAGACTGATTTGGACTCCTCATGGAAAATGACCTAGCAAAACTTTTCCAATTGAGTTGAAACTTGGTACAAGGGTGTAGGGGGTCTCATTCTATTTATTTTGAGTACAAATACCCCTATCAAAAATCTCAAGGACCTAGTTTTTACATTTTTACATCAAATTTAATTAAAATTACCATTAACTAGGTAATTTTAAAAATTAAAAAAAAAAAAAACTATTAAAACTCGAGAGAATTCCACAAGACTCTAGGAGATGTCTAGTATGGTCATTTAAAATATTCCTAGACACGAGTCACCATAGGGCTCGACCATTAGAACTCCTTTCACCACTTTGGAGGAATTATTGTGGGAATGAAAAACTCAAGGGAAATTACTAAAGCTAGTTAGGCCAAATTAATAACCTGAGGAAAAAAAACACTCGATGAAAGGAACTCCTCTAATTATAATGTCCTAGGAAAATAATCTAAACTATGATCCATTAAGACCCATTACATTATTATCCCATGTAGGGGAGCGAAAATTCTGATTACAAAAATACGTGTTGAAGGCCAAAATTGCCTTGTAGAACCAACAAGTGTTCAAATTGGTAGCACCAACAGGTGCATATCTTCATGGTACATAGAGTTGACCCCCTAGTCAAAATAGGTGTTCAAAAAGGCCCATGCGAATACAGTAGAAAAAAACGCCTGACAAAGTGTTCTTCAAAATCGACCTCATCTTCAGAAATTGCACTGTCTCATTGACTGAAACCCCAGTGTCCAAAAAATGGTTTTTCGGTCGATAGAATGATAGATTAGGAGCCCCACTAGCTGAAACCCAATGCTCTTAATCCAATGCAACTGATGGTTTGTGCATCTGAGTCTTGGTTTGAGTTTTATCGTGAGTTGCAACTCGCCTCCTCAAGTCATTTAGGGACATGTGGTCAATTTGGTCTGGGGCATAAAATCCAAACAGAGTACCATAACGGACTTCCATAAGCTTCCACAAGTCTATTTTTCCAAGGCCCATGTGACTACACTAGTCAAAAATACCTGACACTGTGTTCTTGAAAATTGAACTCCTCTTCAGAAATTGCACTATGCCTCATTGACCAAAATCCTAGTGTTGGAGATACTCCAACAAATTTTTTTCCAGTCGAAGGAATGATAATGTAGGAACCCTAATAGCTAAAACCCAGTTCTCTTGATCCAATGCAACTGATGCTTCATGCATCCGAGTCCCATTTTGAGTTTTATCCATAGTTGCAACTCGCCTCCTCAAGCCATTCAAGGACATTTGGCCAATTTGGTCTCGGGGCATAAAATCCAAACTGAGCAGCATAATGGAGATACGTAATCTCCTACAAGTATGTTTGGCCAAGGCTCATGTGACTACTCTAGAAAAAAAATCCTGACAAATTGTTCTTGAAAATCAAGCTCATCTTCAAAAATTGCACTATGCCTCATTGACCAAAACCCTAGTGTTGGAGATACTCCAATAAATGGTTTTTCGGTTGACAGAATGATATCTTAGGGGTCCCACTAGTTGAAACCCAGTGCTCTTAATCTAATGCAACTAACGGTTTTTGCATCTAAGTCTCGGTTTGAGTTTTATCGCAATTTGCAACTCGCCTCCTCAAGTCATTTAGGAACATGTGGTCAATTTGGTATGGGGGCATAAAATCCAAACTGAGTAGCATAATGGACTTCCATAAGCTCCTGCAAGTCTATTTAGCTAAGGCCCATGTGAATACACTAGCCAAAAATACCCAACATGATGTTCTTGAAAATCGACCTCCTCTTCATAAATTGCACTATGCCTCATTGACCAAAATACTAGTGTTGGAGATACTCCAACAAATTGTTTTTCAATCGAAATAATGATAGCGTAAGAGCCCCAATAGCATAAACTTGGTGCTTCAGATCCAATTAAACTGACGGTTTGTGCATCTGAGTCTTGATTGGAGTTTTATCGATAGTTGCAACTCGCCTCCTCAAGTCATTCAAGGACATGTGGCCAATTTGGTCCAAGGGCATAAAATCCAAACCGAGCAGCATAATGAAGTTATGTAAGCTCTTACATGTCTGTTTGGCCAAGGCCCATGTGATTACACTAGAAAAAAATGCTCGACGGAGTATTCTTGAAAATCGACCTCATCTTCAAAAATTGCACTATGCCTCATTGACCAAAACCCTAGTGTCAAAGATACTCCAAAAGATGGTTTTTCGATCGATGGAATGATAGTGTAGGGGTCCCACTAGATGAAACTCAATTCTCTTAATCCAATGCAACTAACGGTTTGTGCATCCAAGTCCCGTTTTGAGTTTTATCGCGAGTTACAGCTCACCTCCTCAAGGCATTTAGGGACATGTGGTCAATTTGATCTAAGGGCATAAAATCCAAACCGAGTAGCATAACGGACTTTTGTAAGCTCCCACAAGTCAATTTGGCCAAGGCCCACGTGACTACACTAGCCAAAAACACCTAACACGTTGTTCTTGAAAATCGACCTCCTCTTCAGAAATTGCATTATGCCTCATTGACCAAAACCCTAGTGTTGGAAATACTCCAACAAATGGTTTTTCGGTCAACAGAATCATAATGTAGATTATCCAAAGGTAGAAACTAGATGCTTTGGTTCCAATGCAACTGACGGTTTGTGCATCTGAGTCTCGGTTTCAGTTTTATCGATAGTTGCAACTCACTTCCTCAAGCCATTCAATGACATGTGGCCAATTTGGTCCGGGGGCATAAAATCCAAACTGAGCATCATAATGGAGTTTCGTAATCTCTCGCAAGTCTGTTTTTCCAAGGCCCATGCAAATACACTATAAAAAAATGATCGATAGAGTGTTCTTTAAAATCAACCTCATCTTCAGAAATTGCATTATGCCTCATTGACCAAAACCCTAATGTCGGAGATACTCCAAAAAATGGTTTTTTGGTCGACGGAATGATAGCGTAGGGGGCCCACTAGCTGAAACCAAGTGCTCTCAATCCAATGCAACTGATGGTTCATGCATCTGAGTCATGGTTTGAGTTTTATCATGAGTTGAAACTCTCCTCCTCAAGCCATTTAGGGACATGTGGTCAATTTTGTTTGGGGGCATATAATAAAAACCAAGTAGAATAACGGACTTACGTAAGCTCCCACAAGTCTATTTGGTGAAGGCCCGTGTCACTACCCTAGAAAAAAACACCCGACACAGTGTCCTTGAAAATCGACCTCCTCTTCAAAAATTGCACTATGCCTCATTGACCAAAACCCTAGTGTTGGAGATACTCCAACAAATTGTTTTTCGGTCGATGGAATGATAGTGTAGGAGGAGAAATAGTTGAAACTAGGTACTCTAGATCCAATGCAACTAACGATTCATGCATCTGAGTCCTGGTTTGATTTTTATCGATAGTTGCAACTCGCCTCCTCAAGCCATTCAAGGACATGTGACCAATTTTGTCCGAGGACATAAAATCCAAACCGAGCATCATAACAAAGTTTTGTAAACTCCCACAAGTATGTTTGGACAAGGCCCATGCAACTACACTATCCAAAAATGCCTGACAGATTGTTCTTGAAAATCTACCTCATCTTCAGAAATTGTACTATGCCTCATTGACCAAAACCCTTGTTGGAGTCGCCCCTGTTTTTCCTTCAAAAGCCATAAAACTCTGAAAGAAGCTTTTTGTTGCCTGAATAAGTAATCCTTTGTCACTTACTAAAGGCCCGTTTTTCACAAGTATGTTTGTCCTTAAAGATTTTTCCAAGTTTCGTGATCTCGCAGGCCAGACACCTCATTCCTTGAACTCACAAAGTCCCGAATCGCGAGAAGTGCGAACTCAGATTTAATTTTCGTCCAAGGCAAGAATAGTATAAGACCTATAACCCTTGGATATGACATCCTAGGGGTTTCGCTCTTCGGCATTTCTCGACCCTAAATTTTTCTTTTCTCAAAACCGAGAGCCGAGAACACGATAATTTTTTCAA